>JAADXR010000055.1:0-103753 GCA_023337935.1 Elongisporangium anandrum
ACAACGGGTCGAATCGCGAGCGTGGGTTTCCATTGGCGTGCCTGATGGACATGAAGATCATGAGGAGTACGCCAGAAGAGCTAAAGCGGCTTTCACGACGCCAACGTCTGCACGAGATCGTGCTCAAGTGGCTTGAACAATTGGAAAAGACTGACGTTCCTCACGTCAAAATGCAGAGTCGTGGGAACGCAACAACAAGTGATCGAACGGGAGCACAAGAACCAGCAGAAACTCCATGAGAGATGTGGGTTATAAATTTAAGACTCGAGAAACTGAGAAGTACAGTATGTATCCATGGGTATTTTGGTCAATATCATAAATCGATTCAGTTAATTTTACCATTCACAGGAAATTAATTTCTTTCCCGGTCAGTAATCTATTAGTTTTGCCAAGTCCGGTTCAGGATCTGGTGTCGCATTCGGAAACAAGAGTCAAAGGCCGATGATGGACGTGGAGAAGGATGTGCCTCTGGAGCTCCATCAGGACGCGGCGCCTCTGCTCTCTTCCCCACAGCAACAGCAGCGAAAGGATCCCTCTGTTGTCGCCCCGCGGTTCTCCCACCGACTCAAGGCGCTCGTGGTGCTGGGCGTGCTAATGCTGCTGGCCAATATCGCATATCTCCAGTACACGGTGCACTTGACGGCCAAGTACAGCGGCCAAGCGGCGCTGGAAGGAGCGAACGCTGCGCCCTTTGTCACGAGTCTGTGGCACGCGACGCAGAACGTCTCGCACGAGACCCCGCGAGGCATCGTGCTGCCGCTTTACGACGACATCGCGACGCTCGGCGTGTCGCTGGTGCTCGAGCTGCGCGGCATGAACGTGGACCTGCCGATCGAGATCCCGCACTGCGGCGATCTGGAGCAGAGCGTCCAGGACTTGATCCGAGCCAAGGTTCAGGGCGTGCGCATCTACGATGTCTGCGAACAGGCTGCGCAGGCCAAGACCGAGCAGGGCGCGCCGCTGTTCTGCGACAGCCATGACCAGTGCCGCAAGCGGTTCCGGTCGTTCGACGTCAAGCTGATCGTCGTCGTGTTCTCGCGCTTCCAGGAGCTCATGCTCATGGACGCCGATACGCTCTACTTCCAGAGCCCCATGGCGCTCTGGAAGTCCGCCAAGTACGTGGCCACGGGCACGCTCTTCTTCCACGACCGGATCAGCTGCGAGACCACGTTCCTGGCCGAGCTGTATCCTGGATCATCGAACGTCACGCGGTACCAGCACTTCATGAGCAGCTTTGACGCCGCGCCGTATCGAGCGCTGGATCGGATCCCTCGCACCCACGCCTCGTGGGGATCTGCTGCCATCGCCAGAGCCACGCCAAGCCCTGTACCACTGCAGTTCAAGCCGAGCGACTTCCTGCTCACCAGCCACGCGTGGAATCGCCGCGCAGGACATCAAATGGACTCATCGCTCGTGCTCTGGAACAAGCTGCGGCAGCCTCGAGCGACCACGATCCTGGCCTCGTTCGCATCGCTCATCGGTGCGCGGCCTCCGTCCTACGGCGACAAAGAGCTGTTCTTCATCGCGTGTGAGTTGGCCGAGACCGCGTACGAGTTCTCGGACTTTGGCGTCGGCGGCATCGGCGGTGACTTCCGCAACTCCACGAATGATCATGGACGCTCCAACTCGGTCCTCTGTGGCGAAGCGCTGCACTACGCGCCGAAGGCAAAGCCCAGTGACGACGGCACGCCGCTGTATGTGAATGGCGACAGCATTCTCTCTTGGAAACCCAGTGAGGAGGCGCTGTATCGCACCAAGGCGAGACCGTCGTGGCTGTATCCTGGCTCGTTCGCTGCGCACAATCTGAATCAAGTGTGTCCGTTCGACATTGTCGGCCTCACGCTTACAGACCAAGAGGTGGCGCGGATCCTTGAGCGACAGAAGCTGCATGACAAGGTGCTCGAGTGGCTCAAGAAGACGCCAAAGTGAGCTCTCCGCTCGCTCTTTTCCATTGCGATCGTTCTGAAGTGCAATCAATCAATCAAGATCCCCCGTATGACAATGCTCTGCCCGGCTCAATGGATTTGCGCTTGGGCTTTCGCAAGTCAATGGATCACAGTGATTTGAAGGCGAAGGTTTCCATTCTGATCCAAGCAGCGCAATGGCCGGGATAGCTTCTGAGTCGGTCCATGAAGACCGAGAGACAAGCGCCAGTCCCAATGACGGCCGTTGGACAGCTTCGAGCATCTTGGCCCGGCTTTGCAACATGGAACGTGCCTTCAAGCGCAGAAACACGGTACGATATCCGTTGCACTTGCTTTTTGTATGCGGCGGCATGAGTGCATCTCTTGGAGAGGACATGGCGTGTCACGCAGAGTGGGTCCTCACCAATATTTCGCCGCGCATGTGGCATTTGATCCAGTCGCCGCCATGGACGTCCATCGACCGCACGACTCGTTCCCATTGCTGCACGAGGCTGTCGACGCTGCAGCTGACGTCTCTCGGCCTCCTGCTGCTCGCTCTGCGCTGCGTCTGCGAGTGGTAATCGCATTAGCACTCGCGTTCGTGCTCGGGAATGTGCTGTTTCTAGAAAGAGCGGTGCTGTTGGAGCAGACACAGCTACTGGCGGAGCATGAGGCTGTCAGGATGATCAAGGATGCTTGGGCAATGGCAGCACCACCTTCCGCTGCAACAGAAGAAGTACCGGATCCGTCGATTCAAGCAAGCTCAGAGTCAATCGTCGTTGCGTCGACGGAGGAGATTCAGTCCTTGGCCAACGATGTCAATAACTCACAAGCCATTGTCAATGCATCATTAGAGCCCATGACCAAGGGCTCTGAATCGAATGTCACTGAACCAACAAAGCTGAAAATGGCAGATTCCAATACCAGAGAACCAGTCTCCGACCCCTTGGCCACCAAGACGCAGTTCATGATGAACCTCTGGAAGGCCTCGCAGCAGCAGCCACATGAGTCTCGCGGCATTGTGCTGCCCCTGTACAACCACATCGCAACGCTCGGCATGTCGCTCATCCTGGAGCTTCGAGCCAGAGGCGTGGATCTGCCCATCGAGATTCCGCACTGCGACGATCTGGACCAGAAATACCAGTACCAGATCTTCAAGAGAGACCCGCTCGTGCGGATCTACGATGTGTGTGAGATGGCGGTCGAGGCCAAGACCGATTCGGGCGAGCAGCTCTTTTGCGCGAACAAGTACCACTGCTACCAGCGCTTCCGGGGCTTTGACATCAAGGTGGTCTCTGTCGTGCTCTCGCGCTTCCAAGAGGTCATGCTCATGGATGCTGATACGCTCTACTTCCGAAGCCCCATGGCGCTTTGGGACAGCGAACAGTACAAGACCACAGGCACGTTCTTCTTCCACGACCGCATTGGCCAGGAGCACACGTTTATGAGTCAGATGCTGCGCTATTCGATGCCGCAAATCACGCTTCTGGAAGACTATCTGTCTCGATTCGATGTCAAACCTTTTCGGCTTGTGCCGACTCTGAACCGAACGGTTGCAAGCTCCGGCCCTGCAGCCAAGGCCAGAGCCAAGCCCAGAATTGTGCGTTTGGGTTTTGAGCCCAGCGATGTTCTGCTCACAAGCCACAGCTGGAACCGCCGCTCGGGTCATGAGGTGGACTCCAGTCTTCTCCTGTGGGACAAGACCCGCCAGCTGCGTGCCACAACCATCCTGGCTTCGTTCGTATCGATGCTGAACGTGGAACACCCGCCAGGCTACGGCGACAAGGAGCTGTTCTTCCTGGCCTGTGAGCTGGCCGAGACCAACTACGCGTTCTCGGACGTCGGTGTTGGGTCGATTGGCGTCATCCACCGAACGTACATTGAGCCTAACGGCCGAAAGAACCCCGTGCTCTGCGGTGACGCCATCCAATTCCTGCCTACGGGCATCCGAAGCAACGACACGGAAGCCAACACGACCAACACCGACACCGAATCCGCTTTGCCACTCTATTTTAACGGCGACAGCGTCTTGACAATGAAGCCCAGCAAGAAGCAGATCCTTCGCACACGGTCGCGCGCTGCCGAGTTCTACAATGGCTCGAATCGCAAGCGTGGTATCCCGTTGATGTGCCTCATGGACATGAAGATCATCAAGATCACGCCGCAGGAGCAACTGCGGATATCGCAGCGCCAGAACCTGCATGATATCGTGGAGGAATGGGTCAAATAGGCGCGAGAAGAAGAGCTTTACCCTGTAAAGCCACTCAAATAGTACAATTTTTATGCAGAAGGATCCGTTGATCATTTGGTCTGTGCAGTGAAACTGGCTCGTCTCTGTTCACCTTCTGACTCACTTTTGATTTGCTTCCCTTGTATGGAAAATCCGCAGTACGTTGCTCTACTCTTGATGTTTGTATGCATGTATCCTATATAGAGGGTAGTACCGTAATCATCCACAAAATAGGTCTCTCCCCCATCGTCATGTGGCATTATCATTTGGTCATGAGCCAAATCCATCGAGTGCCGGAGCACAATGGAGACGCAACCAGCGACTCTGTAGCGCTGCTGCCTACGCCTGTCAATGCCAACGGATCCTCCAGCCAGTCTGTGTCTCGGTGGCGTCTTCGCGTGGTCGTAGCGCTAGCTTTGGCCTTCGTATTGGGCAACCTGCTTGTCCTCCAGCGATCGGTGCTCGTGGAGCAGACGCAGCTCCTGTCGAACCACGACGCCGTCAAGATGCTCAAGGAAGCGTGGGGAGTCACAGTGAAGCCAGAGCCAACGGTCACAGTGAGACCCGATTCCATTGTCATTGCACCAAAGGGGATTGATCTCTTGATCCGAACCAACGACTCGTCATCGTCAGCAGTATCGGAGTCTTTAGACAGCAAGACGCTCTTCGCCATGAGCCTATGGACCGTCTCCAAGCAGGAGCCACAGCAGCAACGTGGCATCGTGCTTCCGCTGTTTGACAAGATCGCGACGCTCGGCATGTCGCTGATCCTGGAACTCAGGGCCATGGACGTTGACCTTCCCATAGAGGTTCCGCACTGTGGCGACCTGGACCAGAAGTTCCAGGCCCAGCTGCTCAAGCGCGATCCGCTCGTGCGCGTCTACGACGTGTGCGAATTGGCCGCCAGCTACAAGACCGACAAGGATGAGCAGCTCTTCTGCCACCATCTAGACCACTGCCACGAGCGCTTCCGGGGCTTCGACATCAAGGTGATCTCCGTCGTGCTTTCGCGATTCGACCAAGTCATGATCATGGACGCCGACACGCTGTACTTCCGCAGTCCCATGCCGCTATGGGAGTCTGCGCAGTTCAAGACCACGGGCACGTTCTTCTTCAACGACCGCGTTGTGGAGGAACAAAAGTTTCTTGGCCAGTTCCAGCTCTATTCCTCTCCCAGAGTCACTGTCATGCAGGGTTTCCTGTCTGGATTCGACATCTCGCCCTTCCGTCTGATCCCTACGACTCCTCGAACGTTCGCGAGTGATGGCCCTGCAGCTAAAGCTCGAGCCAAGAAGATGGACCGACCTCTGAGCTTCAAGCCCAGCGACGTTTTACTCACGAGCCATAGCTGGAACCACCGCTCGGGCCATCAAGTGGACTCGTCCTTGTTGCTGTGGGACAAGTCCAGGCAGCCACGTGCCACTGCGATCCTGGCTTGGTTTGTGTCCATGCTCAGTGTGCAGCATCCGCCAGGCTACGGCGACAAGGAGCTGTTCTTCCTGGCAAGCGAGTTGGCTGAGACCGACTACGCGTTTTCAGACATCGGCGTTGGTGCTGTCGGTGTCGTCCGACGTACGTACTTCGAGCGTAGTGGGCGGAGGAACGTCGTTCTCTGCGGCGACGCTCTTCAGTTCCTGCCCACAGGCGTCCCCGGCAACGATAGCCAATCCAAGACCACGAAGAACACCGCTCTGCCGCTCTATTTCAACGGCGACAACGTCTTGATGTGGAAGTCGAGCGATCGCCAGATCTCCCGCACGCAATCGCGCACTGCCGAGTTCTATAACGGCTCGAACCGCGAGCGTGGCATCCCACTGACATGCCCCATAGACGCGGAGATTCTCAAGCTCACAGAGCAGGAGGAAAAGCAAATTGCGCAGCGACAGACGCTGCACGAGGTCGTGCTGGAATGGCTTGAGTAGGCTAGACTTAGAGTATTTATGAGCAGCTCAAGTAATAGATTCACCTGCTCTTGACGATTTGCCACTGGAGAAGCATGGATTGGAGATAGGCACCAGCCATTAACAGACCTCCAGTGCGTCTGGGTGGTGTGGCAACAGCAGAAGAGCTGCTCTGCTTGAGGTGGTGAGCTGTCCAACAGCGTGTCACCATGGTACAGTAGTCACTGTGTCTAAGGTACAGTCTGCACTTCAGCTAATACGGTCCGTCTGGCTTTAGTCGACAGAGAGTTGGCTCGTTTCTGTCCATGTCCTGGCTCATTTCCGCTCTATTGATTCACTGCTCATATATCGCAAACTCACTGTACACGCTGTTTCTCTTGGTTTTTGTATGATTGTGTCTTGTACAGAGGTACCATACTACCACAACCCACCCACACAAATCATTCAGTCTCTCTCGAGGACCATGTGCCATTCCTGATTGCTACGGCCATGGCCCAAGTGCATCGACCGCCGCAGCAGGATGGAGACGCAGCACCTCTGCTGGCTGCGCCCACCAGCCAGCCCCCGCCCCGCTCTTCCAGGCAGCTGCGCGTGATCGTGGCGCTGGCCTTGGCCTTCGTTCTGGGCAACGTGCTCTTCCTCCAGCGGTCGGTGCTGGTGAAGCAGACGCAGCTCCTGGCGAACCACGACGCTGTCAAGATGCTCAAGGACGCGTGGGGGATGGCAGGCGAGACGGAGCTCACGGAGCCCCAGCCCGTTGTGATCAAGCCAAAGGGCGCCCCAGGCAATGCCTCGTCTTCATCCGTTGAGCAGTTGGACAACAAGACGCTCTTCGCCATGAATCTCTGGAGCGTGTCAGAGCAAAGGCCGCAGCAGCAACGTGGCATCGTGCTTCCGCTGTTCGACAAGATCGCGACGCTCGGGTTATCGCTGATCCTGCAACTTAGAGCCATGGGCGTTGACCTGCCCATTGAGGTCCCGCACTGTGGAGACCTGGACCAGAAGTACGAGACCCAGCTCCTCAAGCGCGATCCGCTTGTGCGCGTCTACGACGTGTGCGATTTGGCCGCCAGCTACAAGACCGACAAGGACGAGCGGCTCTTCTGCCACGAGCTAGAGCACTGCCACGTCCGCTTCCGAGGCTTTGACATCAAGGTGATCTCCGTCGTGCTTTCGCGATTTGACGAGGTGATGCTCATGGACGCCGACACGCTGTACTTCCGCAGCCCCATGCCGCTTTGGGATTCTGAGCAGTACAGGACCACAGGCACGTTCTTCTTTAACGATCGCGTGGCCCAGGAGCACACGTTTCTCGGTCGATACGTCGCGAAATCTTCGCCCAAAGTAACCGGCTTGCAGGATTTCCTGTCTCGATTTGATGTCACGCCCTTCCGCTTCGTGCCCACGCTGGCTCAGTCCTTCGCGAGCGAAGGGCCTGCGGCCGAAGCCCGAGCCAAGGGCACGGTCGTGCCTCTGGGCTTCAAACCCAGCGACTTCTTGCTCACGAGCCATAGCTGGAACCGCCGCTCGGGGCATCAGGTGGACTCGTCCTTGTTGCTCTGGGACAAGACCAGGCAGCCGCGTGCGACCGCGATCCTGGCTTCGTTCGTATCGATGATCAACACGATGCATCCGCCAAGCTATGGCGACAAGGAGCTCTTCTTCCTGGCTTGCGAGCTGGCTGAGACGGCCTACGCGTTCTCGGACGTCGGTGTCGGAGCGATCGGAGTCGTCCGGCGCACGTACTACTGGCCTATTGGCAAGAAGAATCCCGTGCTCTGCGGCGATGCGATCCAGTTCCTGCCCACAGGCATCGCGAGCAACGACACAGTGCTGGTCAATGCGAAGCAAGACGCCGCGCTGCCGCTTTACTACAACGGCGACCACATCTTGACGTGGAACCCGAGCGATCGCCAGATCTTCCGCACGCAATCGCGCGCGGCGGCCTTTTACAACGGCTCGAACCGCGAGCGCGGGATCCCTTTGCTCTGCCCTATGGACACGACGATCCTCAAGGTCTCCGATGCCGAGGAGCAGCGCATTGTCCAACGGCACACGCTGCACGAGAGCGTACTGCAATGGTTCGAGTAACGAAGACAGCCATAGAGCCTAGAGTATTTAATGGGCGTTTCAATAGAGAGAGCACTGCGCTTGTTCTTCGCGCGGGCCGAGAAGCGAAAGACTGAGCCAGGCCAGCAGAGAGCACTCTCGTCCTTCATGACCGATCCATCCCAGAGGAGAAGAGCCGAAATGAGGAATCAAGACCCCATCTTCTCTCATTTGCAATCGTCCGCGTCGCCCCATTGCAAACGCTGGCGGCCTGTTTCTGGTCTCTTGCCCACAGATCGAGGCGGAGGAAGCTCAGCTCAGCCACGTGGGCCGGGATCTCTTGTGAAGGGGATCGGGCCCGCGAAGATTCCGCGTCGCCAGGAGGTCCACGTGATGGATGCGCTCGCTCTATCGTCCACGTGCGACATCCATTATATCGCTCGTCCAGCCATAATCACTCTTCCACTCGGACAGCAAGCCAGTAGGCATGGAAGCCAAGTCGAACGACGCCGCCGCCCGCTCGACTGTGGACGCGGCTAGCAATAATGGCCGATTGCGTGGCATCGTGATCGCGGCTTTGCTCTTTGCGGTCGCGAATCTGCTGTATCTGCAGCAGACGCAGCTCAATGGGCTCGTGGAGCATGCGCACTCATCGTCCATGATGGCGGAAGAAGGCATCAGCGTGCTCCAGCAGGAGGCAGCGACGCCGTCTCCGTCGCCTTCGCCTTCGCAGGCGTCAGCAGTGCAGGCTTCATTGACCAGAGCACGGCCGCATCACTTCCAGCACGAGAAGCCGCTCATCGACCCGCTGGACAACGAGACGGTGTTCGCCATGAGCCTCTGGAACATCTCACACCAGCAGATCCAGCAGCAGCGAGGCATCGTGCTGCCGCTGTACAACGGCATCGCGACGCTCGGCATGTCGCTGATCCTGGAGCTGCGCATCATGGACGTGGATCTGCCCATCGAAGTGCCCCATTGCGGCGACCTAGACGCCAAGTTCCAGGCCGAGCTCATGCAGCGCCACGCCAAGGTGCGCGTGTACGACGCGTGCGAGATGGCAGCCCAGGCCAAGACCGTGGTCCAGCACGAGAGCAAGCAGTTGTTCTGCAAGGACCTGGCGGACTGCCGCAAGTTCTTCCGCGGCTTCAACATCAAGATCCTGGCCGTGGTGCTCTCGCGCTTCGACGAGGTCATGCTCATGGACGCCGACACGCTCTACTTCCAGAGCCCCATGCTGCTATGGGACACCACGCAGTACAAGACCACAGGCACGTTCTTCTTCAACGACCGCGTGGCGCAGGAGCACACGCATCTGGGCCGGTACCGGCCCAAGACCAAGGTCACCAGGCTGCAGCACTACCTGTCCAACTTCGACATCACGCCGTACCGGCCGCTCAAGACCATCGCGCGCTCGATCGCCAAGGACGGCCCCGCTGCGATCGCGAGACGGACGCCGACCGTGCCGCTGGACTTTGTGCCAAGCGATTACCTGCTCACGAGCCACAGCTGGAACCGCCGCACAGGTCATCAGGTGGACTCGAGTCTGCTGCTGTGGCACAAGACGCGGCAGCCTCGCGCCACGGCCATGCTGGCGTCCTTCATCTCGCTCATGGGCGTGGAGCTGGCCCCGGGCTACGGTGACAAGGAGACGTTCTTCATGGCCTGCGAGATGGCCGAGACCCAGTACGCGTTCTCGGACGTGGGCGTCGGATCCATCGGCATCGACCGACGCATTTTCACTGAGCCGGACAACAAGAAGAGCCACTTGCTCTGTGGCGATGCCGTGCAGTACGTGCCGGACCAGAACTACACGGACAGGAGCATCGGCGGCGCTCCGCCGCTCTACTTCAACGGCGACCACATCTTCACGTGGCAGCCCAGCAGGAAGCAGATGTACCGCACCAAGGCCAGGAAGGCCGAGTTCTATCCAGGCTCCAACGTCAAGCGCCGCACGCCCTTGATCTGCCCTCTCGACACGGTCACGGTCACGCTGGGCAAGAAGTACATCAAGCGCATCGAGCAGCGCCAGAAGCTGCACGGCATCGTGCTTGAGTGGTTCAAGCTGGACCCACCCAAGACTGCCAAGCCAACTGAAACACCAAAGCCAACTGAAACACAAAAGCCAACTGAAGCACCAAAGCCGACTGTCAAGCCAACAGCAGCACCGCCCAAGACGCCCAAGATGCCAGTACGAACGCTGCCGCTCAAGTCAAAGGCCGCAGCGAAGACATCGAAGGCGTCTGCTCCAGTCAACGAGACGGCTACAATGGAACCGGTGCCGGTGCCTTCTTTACCAAATGTGACGTCGACTTCAAAATAGACAGCTGCATCTTCCCCACGCGAGGCTCTCTGGACTGCTACACGAAGATTCCCGTAGCCTGTATCATAATAGAATATCATATTGTCTTCCCACTTGAGCTCACTCTTCCTGAACCAACGAGACGCTGAGAATTGGCAGATTTGGCCCATGACTGTTGGTCTACATTGGGTATTACTGTGTAAATCAACTCCAACATGAATATACATCGTGTGTGCAGGCAGCCAGCCGACAGCAAGATCCCGAACAAGCCAAGGCCGTCTTTTGTGTTTCTTTGATTCTCTTTTGTTTCATTTCTCCGCTTCGTTTTTCCACTTCTTGCGGAGCTTCACGGCCGCTTGGCTAACCTTCTCGTTTCTGTCACCACACAGCAGCAAGAGTGTCAATGATCCGCTCTCAATATCTCATCAAACAGGCAAACGTACGAGGATTTGCGCAGCTTAGACACAGCCACGCCAACCTTTGACGAGATGATATCCTGTGTGCTCAGCGACATGCCGTGCAGTTCCTTGAGCACTGAGAGCTGCGAGGAGCGTACGCTCTCTTCCGTCTCGCCGTTCTCAGCGCGGCGCTCGAGAATCTGGTTCATGCTCTCCAGCCTCTTGACGCGGGTGTCTACAAATGTTAACAAGCCTCGTTAGTCAATGGTTCACAGCATTGACAATAACATCCCGCAGCAAAACGTACTGGACTCGGCATTCACTAGCTGCATCCACCGAGTGCGCAGCTCAACGGCCATGGCAGACACCTTGTCGTTGCTATTGCATCGAAAAGGAGATCGTTAATGGTCGCACCATTTAAATCGACCAACATATTCAGCACAAATCACGTACGCGTGTTGCCGCAGACCCGACACAGTGCGAGAGATCCCGGTCTTTCGTAAATGTAAGACCTCAATAGGCATCTAAGAAGGAAACGGCAAAAGTGTTGAGTGTCAAGGGCCGACCGACTGGTCGAAATTCAAATGCAAGCCCATACCTTAGCGAGTTCCTGAAGACACGCCAATAGCTCGTCGTGTGAGATTTCTGGTTGTGTCAACTTCTCCTTGAGAAGCAGAATATCCTTGGTGCGCAAAGGCTTCGGAGCTGGGATGAGCTCCTCGACGCCCCATTGTTTGGTAATCGCTGCGACAGCGTCCGCGATACTTGCATTCGAGTTCGATCGCAGTTCCACAAGTTTGGGCAGCAGGCTGGACTTAGCCAGAACGTCCTTGTCGACTGCCGCAATCTGAGCCACGGACTCCAGAGTCTTCAGCACCTTTGGCTCCGAGTCCAAAGCGAGTGTGAGTTCCTTTTCCATATCAAGCAACTGCACTTCGATCGAGGGAACCTCCTTCGGTTCTTCCTTGGCTACCTCCTCGGGCTCTTTCACTTTGGGTGCTTCCGGTTCTTGGGTAGGCTCGGAAGCAGCGGGTTCTGGTACCGCTTCAGCACTAGATGAGGCTTCTTCCTCCTTGACTGGTGATGCCTCCGCGGGGGCAACAACAGTAGCAGCAGCAGCAACAGCCTCTTCTGCCTCCGCGTTGGCAGCCTCACTTTCGTCTTCCATGGATGCGATCACGCGGCCCACGCCGTCCTTGATGGCGGTCTTGTGGTGGCGTAGATCCATGTTGAGACGCTTCTCGAGCTCCTTGCGCACAGTCTTGGTCGTCATTTCTTCAAACGGGCAGTTCGCCAAGATCCATTTGATCTCTCGCTCCAGGATTGCAGTCAGCTCATCGGGCGAGAAATCTTCCGCCTTGACTTGGCTTGAGTTGTTGCTGTCTGCTCCATCGGCGGCAGTGGACGAAGGCGATTTGACATCCGAGTTCTTCTCTTTCTTTGCGACCTTGGCGGGGGATTCCTTCTTCGCAGCCTTCGAGGGCGCCTTGGTCGGAGACTTGGAAGGACTCGCAGTCCCAGCAGCAGCATCAAGAGCGGAAGGAGCCGCGGCGTCGGAGCTCTCAGGTGCCGGACGTTTCTTGGTCTTCTTGGGTTCATCCAATTTCTCCTTCTTTTCCTTCTTCTCCTTCTTCGGCTTCTTGCTGCCTTCCTCTCCTTCCACCTTCTCTTTCTTGCTGGGCTTTTTCTCCTTTGGTTCGCTAGCTTTCTTGGTCGTGGTCTTGGGCTTCTTCTCTTTCGGTGGCGCCTTGACCTTCTCCTTCTTTTCCTTCTTCTCCTTTTTCTCCTTCTTCTCTTTCTTGGGCGCAGCTTCCTTCTTCTTCGGCTCCTTCTTCGCCTTCTTCTTTGGACCGCTATCGGACGCATCGCCGTCCTCCTCCTTGTCGCTGCCTGCGTCTTCGTGCTCACTGGCAGCAGGCTCGTCGTCGCCAGACATCTGTTCCTCCTCGATCTCACGCGGCACTGGCGGCGGTGGCTCCAGCTGAGGATCGAGATCCGAAGGCACCATGTGCGGTGGCAGACGCACGTCTTCCGGCTCCGCTAGGAACTCCTACTCCGTCAAACGACACGAGAACCGCTCAGCGCTGCACAGAGAATTCGAGCCGTTAAACCACGTACCTCTGCCTCTTCGATCGCGAGTTGCAGTAAGTCCATGTCCTCTTTCTTCTTCACGAGATGCTTGGGCAGGCCCTTGAGATACACCTCCTTGTCCTTGCACTCCCATGGCTGCAGAACGCCCTTGTGCAAGCGCACCAGCGAGCTACACACGACACACCGCCCCTGGGTCAGTCAAACGCCAGTCGACCTAGCCTCAGACTGCATCCAGAGCCTCCAAAGCGCCGACGTACAACTCATGCGAGCCGAAGAAGTAGACGATGGTGTAGTCCTTGGGGAAGTCGCGCGCCTTCTTGAGGATCTTGCGATGGCCGTCACCTACACCAGTCACCACAGCCAGCGCACTGGACCATTAGACGCCTGCCATACGCTCGTTCCCAGGCCGTAATAGCGTCCGAGCGTACCCAAGAGATGCAGATTCTGGCGCAACTTGGTCGGGTCGCAGATGAACACGGGCCACCAGGGATAGCCCTCGAGGATGTTCCAGCCCACGCAGTTGGGGCCGATGGACGTCGTGGCCGGGTCCATGGCGCTCTGTCGACTGGGCTCTGAGCGCCGTCAGAGAGAGAGAGACCGAGAGAGAGGAGCAGAGACCGAGCTTTGGGTCTCGTGCTTGACCAATGGAAATGCGAAATAACTGTATAACGTGGGTTCGCGCCGGTCGCGAAACCCACGGGTTTAGCGTTTGACCCGTTAGACGCGTTTACCGGTTCGCATGCATGTACAAGAGGTTCGTGTGGAGATTAGTCGTGTATATTGGAAGTAGATAAAGAGGCTTGCATTTGTCTAGATGTGTCGAAGGGTGGGGGTTTACTTGCCAGCCTTGGTCTGTTTCCGCTTCTTGCCCGTGGTCTTGGCCGACGTGGCAGCCGGCGCCACTGACTCCTTGGCGGCCGCGTCCAGCATGGCGCGCTTGTCTTCTAATGCCTGGATCTTGTCCGACTTCTTGCCGAGACCGTACTGCATGCGGTCGTACAATCGCTTGGACTTCTTAGACATCATGCTCTTGGCCAGCTCCTTGAGCTCGGCATCTTCCTCCTCCTTCTTGGCCTTCTTGGACTTCTTCTCCGTCGGAGTTTCGGTCGCCGAGCGCTTCTTCGAGGCCGTCTTGACGGGCTCTTCCACTTCTTCTTCTTCGGCGTCCTCCTCTTCGTCCTCCTCTTCCTCGTCCGAGCCCTCTTCGGTCTTGCCCTCACGCTCGGCCTTGATGCCGGCAGCGTACGCGGCCTCTTCGTCCTCGGACTCGTCGTCGTCGTTGGCGAAGTCTTCCGCGTCCTCCACGCCCGTGACCTCGCGCAGCACGTGGGCAGCCGACTTAAGCTTGTTGAGCTGCTTGCGGTATTCCGGCGTGTAGCCTTCGGCCGCGTCGTCCACGAAGGGCGAGAGATGCGGCGGCAGGTCGGCGCCAGGCACGTAGCGCGCGATCGGCAGCAAGATGCCGTTGTTCACGCTGTCAAAGATCCACTGTGGCTGCACGTACTCACGGTTGAAATACCGGTGGCCCTGGTGCGGGCGATCCATGATGTGGTGCGTGATGCGCTCGTGCTTCTCCGTGAAGGGCGAGCCGGCGCCATCCCAGCCGATCTGGGCTCCGTGCGATCGCAGCACGAGCTCCAGGCAGGCCGACGGTACTTCACGCGACAGGAAGAACGTGAGTCCGCTGAACAGACTCTTCTCGGACTCCTCCTTGCGCTGCTCCTCGTAGATCTGGGCCGCGAGCTTGTTGGACGCAAAGGCGGCCTCGAGCGGCTCGCTGAGCGTGCCGTAGTCACGCTCCTCCTGCGCAGCTTCCTCGTCGTCCTCGGGGCCGTTGAACTTGATGCTGGCTGAGAGCGTCTTGATACGCTTCTCCGAGTCCTTCTGCTGCTGCGTGACGCCGGTCGAGGCGTCCTGGGGCTCTTCTTCGGACGTCGTGGTGGCGTCTTCAGCCTCGGTCTCGTCCTTCTGCACGCGCTCCAGCTGGAGCGAGGCCAGCTGAGCACCGGCAGCATCCAGCTGCAGGTTGATCTTGGGCGGGTAGCAGATGCCGAGCTCCGTGTAGAGCTGGAAGTTGACGAACTTGAGCAGCACCTGGTAGAACTCCAGGAAGGTCAGCATCACGCGCACGTCCACGCGCTTGTCCATCGTGGGCGTGAACTGGTGCGGCACGAGCCACGTGATGGCTTGGCCCTGCACCACGGCCTGGTAGTAGATGCCCTTGATGCTCACGAACACCTTGGTCAGCGAGCGCGTGGACACGACGTAGTTCTGCCACTCGCGCACGAGACGCAGGCACTGCTCCGTGACCTCGGACTTGATGCCCTTGCCCACAGGCATGAGCGCGAACAGGTGCACCAGACACAGCGCGTCGTCCAGGTCGCTGAGCGCGTCAATGAAGCGCGGGTAGCGCTCCTTGACAATGTGGTCCAGCTCGTACGTGGGGCGGTTCTCGTGCTTGCGGCGCGCGTCCTCGAGGTCGCGCTTGCCGATGGCCTTCTTGACCTTCTTCATGAACGTTTTAAACTCGCGGAACTTCTCCAGGATCGGCTCGTGGGCCATGAACATGATATCCTTGAGGTAGTAGTACGTCTTGTCCTTGCCGCTGGGCTTCTTCTTGGGCTCGCGCGGGTACACACCCTTGAGGATGCACAGACGGCGGAAGTCCTTGAGCGTGACCTGCAGCTTCTTGAGCGCCTGACTGCGCGTGATGTAGTTGGCGGCCGAGCCCTTCATGCCCTTGCGCTGCTCCGTGCCGAACTTGGCCAGCTTGCGCTTGGAGCCCATGTTGTCCGTGAGCTTGGCCTTGATGGACTTGAGCTTCTTCTTACCCTTCACGCGCTTGGTCGGCATGGTTGCTTGTCTCGATCCCGCAGCTGCTGATGCACGTAGCTCTTCACGCCAAAAGCTGAAAATGCCAGGCTCAAGCTCGAAACGGTGCCGGTCGGCAACCAATCACTTGGTCGAGTTTCTCATTGGCTGAAATGGTAGATTATAAGTGAGCTCATTGGCTGGATAAATTTATCATTACCCATGATTGGAGGAAAAGAAAGCCATGCCCTTTTCGCTGTACTTGGGCCTCGTTACCAAGCATTTCAATCCTCAAGAGCTTCCGCAATGGCTCGCAGCAAGACCCGCAAGCGGCCGGCGGCTTCGGCTGAGGCCAGCGCCACGGCCAAGAAGAGCAAGTTGGAGGACCAGCAGCAGCAGGAAGAGCCCGAGACTGCGGTGGTCGCAGAGGAGACCGATGGCCAGGAGCCCAGCATCCTCTCGGCCGAGTTGCAAGCCGAGCTGGGCGGCAAGGAAGGCGACGTGCTCGTGATCGTGGGCAAGAAGAAGAAGGGCAAGAAGAAAGAGGAGATTGCGCCTGAATTGGTGCAAGAGGCCGCCAAGATGAGCAAGTCCAAGCGCAAGAAGCTCGATCAGATTGCGGTGCGTTGGTTGGCTGCATGGAAGCAGAGTGCAGTGGCAATGATGGGTTGCTGATTATGCGTGCTACTTGACTCTACAGGCGCGCAAGATCAAGGAAGCGCGACGAGAGGATCTGTACAAGTCGCTAGAGCAGCAGAGTCTGTCTCAGGACCAGCTCAAGCTCATGTACACGACGTCCAAGCTTGGTCATCGCGAGACGCTGCGAGAGCGACTGAAGCGGTCCATGAACAGACAAAAGGCTGGTCTCTCGCTGACGGCGGAAGACGAGCGTGAGCTGGTGCAGACGCGATCGGTGGATGATCAGGATAGCGAAGATGACGCCGATGAGTCCATGCAACAAGCGCCAGCTACAGAGAACAAGCCCAAGCAGAAGAGCAAGCCCGAAAGTGGTAAGACCACGGCTTCAGCGGCCAAGACATCCACACAAGAACCTGAACAGACCTCGGCTGGCGGAAAGAACAAGCGCAAGAAGAAGAAGGCCGTGTTTACCAGCATTGTGCCTACCACAGAGCCCATGCAAGTGGACGAGGAGGAATCAGCGCCTTCGGAGGAGCAGACCTCATTGAGCGCAAGCGACAAGATACAGCAGGACGCAGCTGCAGCCACAACCGCTCCTAGCTCTCAGAACGCAGCCATGGCTCGCCTGGAAGCGCTGCGCAAGAAGAACGAAGCCAAGCGCCTTCAGAAGCTGCAGCCGGCCCAACCTGCACCTGCCGTCGTGGAGGAAGAGACAGCCCCCGGAGATGTCTACGTGCCGAAGCCGGTGGTGCTCAAGAGCCGTCAGGAAGTGGTGGAGCTGAGCAAGCAGACGAAACTGGACTACAAGACCAAGTTTGTACAGCTCAAGCGCAAGCCGGAGATCCAGTTGGCGCGCATGCAGCTGCCCGTGTGCAGCTCGGAGCAGGAGATTATGGAATCGATCATTGAGAACGACGTGATCATCCTCTGTGGTGAAACCGGTAGTGGCAAGACCACGCAGGTGCCGCAGTTCCTGTACGAGGCTGGCTACGGCCACCCAGACCACCCGCAGTGCAGTGGCCGCATTGGTGTCACGCAGCCGCGTCGAGTCGCTGCGGTGTCCACGGCCAAGCGTGTCGCCGAGGAGCTGAACGTGGGCTTCGGATCCAAGGGCCACGTGGGCTACCAGATCCGATACGATGCCGAGCATGTGGGCGATCAGACGCGTATCAAGTTCATGACGGACGGTATCCTGCTCAAGGAGATCCAGCAGGACTTCCTGCTGCGTCAGTACTCGATCCTTCTGCTGGATGAGGCCCACGAGCGCAACGTCAACACAGATATCCTGATCGGTCTGCTCTCGCGCATTGCGCCGCTGCGAGCGCAAATGGCCAAGGAAGAGCAGGAGGCGTTCGACCTGTTGACCAAGGAGGAGCAGGCGCAGCAGCAGCGCACGCCTCTGCAGCCGCTCAAGCTCGTGGTCATGTCCGCTACGCTTCGCGTGGAAGACTTCACGCAGAACGAGCGGCTGTTCCCAACGCCCCCGCCTGTGCTGCGCGTGGATGCGCGTCAGTACCCAGTCACGGTGCACTTCAACAAGCGCACGGAGCTGGATAACTACGTGGACGAGGCGTACAAGAAGGTGATGAAGATCCACAAGAAGCTGCCCGAAGGCGGCGTGCTGGTCTTCCTCACGGGCCAGCGTGAGATCGTGCAGCTCTGCCGCAAGCTCAAACGCGTTGCGAATGCCAAGAGGAAGAAGGCGACCAAGGGTCTGCCCCAGCATCGCGACAACGAGGCCTCGCAGCCTACTGCGGCCATCGTGCCCAAGGACCGCGTGTCGTCTGCCAACGATCGCGTGCTGCGTGAACACGACGACATCGAAGAGGAGGCCGACCTGGAGGATGAAAAGGTCTACGGTTCCGACGAAGTCTCGTACGATCTCGGTGAGAACGACGAACCGAACAGCGATGAAGACGAAGAAGACAGCGACGAAGAGGACGAGGACGAAGGCCCGGTGCCGTATCTCCATGTGCTGCCATTGTACTCGCTCCTGCCGCAGGACGACCAGATGAAGGTCTTCGAGACGCCTCCGGACCAGCACCGGCTGATTGTCGTGGCCACCAACGTGGCTGAGACCTCGCTGACCATCCCAGGCATCAAGTACGTCGTGGACGCTGGTCGCACCAAGGAGCGCGTGTTCGATCTGGCCAACGGCATCTCGTCCTTCGAGATCCAGTGGATCTCCAAGGCCAGCGCCGACCAGCGTGCCGGCCGTGCCGGTCGTACTGGCCCAGGCCACTGCTACCGTCTGTACTCGTCTGCAGTGTACGACACCGAGTTCGCCAAGTTCTCGTCGCCGGAGATCCTGTGCCAGCCGATTGAGGACCTGGTGCTGCAGATGAAGGCCATGGGCATCCACAACGTGCTGCAGTTCCCGTTCCCCACGCCGCCCGACCGTCTGGCGGTGCAGGCTGCGCTGACCACGCTCGTGCATCTCGGCGCTATCTCGGCCGGCGAGAGCGAGAGCATCACAGCGCTGGGCCACACGCTCGTCAAGTTCCCTGTGGCTGCGCGGTTCGCCAAGATGCTGCTGCTGGCCAAGGAGCTCGGCGTCTTGGAGTACACGATCGCGATCGTGGCCGGTCTATCAGGCCACTCGCCGTTCATCCATGCGCTGGACCGAAAGGAGCAGCAGAGTGCCGACGCCGAGGACAAGGCCGATGAGGATGCCGCTGGTGAAGGAGCCAAGAAGAAGACGACGGAGGAAGAGGACGACATGGCCAAGGAATGGCGCGAGGCCGAGGAGCTGCGCAAGCACGCGCAGTGGGTGGACCAGGAGAGCGACGTGCTGAGTCTGCTGCGTGCGGCCGGCGCGTACGCGTACACGGGCGGCAGCGCCCAGTTCTGCCAGGAGAACCACCTCCATGAGAAGACGATGCAGAACATGCTCAAGCTGCGGCACCAGCTCACGCGCATCGTGAACCAGATGTACGAGCTGGACGACGCGGTGCCGGTCGTGGCCGTAAAGCCGCGCATGCCGCCGCCGGACCACGAGACCCAGCTCCTACTGCGGCAGATCGTGGCCGCTGGCTTCCTGGACCAGGTCGCCAAGCGCGCGCCCGTGGGCACGGTCACCGAGGGCTCCAAGATCGAGCGCAACTGTGCGTTCATCACGGCCACGCGGTCTGTGCATGAGCCCGTGTACATCCATCCGCACTCGTGCGTGTTCACGCCGGACCCGTCCAAGCTGCCGCCGTTCGTGGTCTACCAGCACATCATGCGGTCCACGCGCGCGTACATGAAGATGGTCACAGTCGTGGAACCGTCGTGGCTGGCGTCCATCGGCCACAACACGCCTCTGTGCAAGTACTCGGCGCCGCTGAGCGAGCCGTCGCCGTTCTACGACGCCACGCTGGACAAGGTGCAGTGCTACGTCAAGCCGCAGTTCGGCATGCACGCGTGGACGCTGCCCATCGTCGTGCGCGCGTATCCGGACACGAACAGCAGCACGCAGAACGACGAGCTGCAGAGCAAGTACCGGTGGTTCGCCAAGTTCCTGCTGGACGGCCAGGTCGTGCCCGGCCTCGCGCCCTTTGCCCACGTGCTGCGCACGCCCAGCCATGCGCTCGTGCGCAAGAAGTTCGAGGCGCGCATCCAGCTGCTGGTGCACAAGCTGCGCAGCTCGCAGGTGGCCAGTCGCCAGGCGCTCGTGCGCAAGTGGCAGCTGGAGGACAAGCTGTTCCTGCGCGAGGAGCTCAAGCAGTGGATCCAGAGCGACCACCAGCAGCGCTTCCTGGGCGCCTGGAGCTCCATTCTGGCGTCGGCTGGAGCCATGTGACCAGTGAGTTACCTAAAAGATAGAGTGATTAGTTTTGCGAGGGAACGACGACAGAGATGATACGAATTGGATCGCACGGTTGTGATAAGTCTTCGAAGGATTCTAATTGATAAATTACCAGATGTAGGTGGATTCGGGAATCCAGGAACATCAAGAGTTTGTATCAGAGTCTACCGTGATTTGGTGTAGATGGATATATCAGTTTACCTTGTTTTGGGGATGCGTCCAATTCCAGCCGGAACATTTTTTCCTTGCGCATTCATTCGCCACACTCGACTCCAAACCGACTACTCGGCCACCTTTACGTCCCATATCTGCCCCCGGGCCCTGACTGACCTCTCACCACATGGAGCGTGCAGGCTTACCGCACCGCCGACTGCAAAGGCCTTCTCTTCATAAGAGATCCCATTGTACCTGCACTGCCTGTCGTCCATGGCCAGGATTGATGATGGGAGCAGGCCTAAGAAGAGTTGAATCTTAACCGTTTAGCCATCCCCAAATAGCGAATAACCGTTTATAAGAGTCGCGCGACGTGCGCTGGGTCCCTTCCTTTCCCAATCCCGGTTTTAGCGCGTCGCCCTCAAGTGCGGCCGACTGGGGATTGGACTGTCCTCCCATTTGGGTTTCGAGGCTAACTCGAGAGCCCGTGAGGAACCGGTTACCCGCCGATGCCTGGCTCGCCACGGAAGAACCACCATCAAGCAGCCGCAACCGCCAACGCGACATCGCCGCCGTCCGCTCTCCACGTCGCCGCCTGCGCCCTCTCCGCCGCCTTCCACGCCGTGGTGTTCGCGCGCAGCCCCACGATGGAGAAACTGTACCAGCGCCGCGGCTCCTTCGTACACCACGGCCTTCCGACCACCACAACCGCCGGGAATCCGCAGGACCCGTATTCATTCTACGAGGAATTACCGTCGCACACGCGCGGCAGCGCGTCTAGGGGAGCCGCCGCTCCGACCGCTCTCGGCTGGGCCGCATCCACTCGGCGGCTGGTGCTTGTGGTCCCTCGCTTTCTCAGTCGCGCGTCCTGGGCGATTGGGCTCATGCTGGCGCGGTTCTTGCGCCGCTTCCCCTTGTGGCTCGGCCCAGCGGTGGCCGCCCTGTTCCTGTTGGTCAACTGGCTGTTCCTGCCCGACAGCGGGGTCGTGGATGTGGCCGAGCCCACGATGCTGGCCGCGGCCAAGCGGTCGGCGTACTACGAGGCGCATCCGGAGCTGCTGGCCGACAGCCTTCTGCGCGTGGCGCAGCAGACCTCGCTACCGCGCGGCATCATCCTGCCGCTGTTCGACGGCATCGCGTCGCTCGGCATCTCGCTCATCCTGGAGCTGCGCGCCTTTGGCATCACGCTGCCTATCGAGGTGCCGCACTGCGGCGACCTGAGCAGCGACATCCAGGAGCAGATCCGACTGCACGACCCGCTCGTGCACGTGTACGATGTGTGCATGCAGGCGACTGAGGCCTCGGACACGCTCAACCCGATGGAGAAGCTCTTCTGCAAGAGCCTGGAGCAGTGCCACGAGATTTTCCGGTCCTTCGACATCAAGATCCTGGCCGTCGTGCTCTCGCGCTTTGAGGAGGCCATGCTGCTGGACGCCGACACGCTCTTCTTCCAGAACCCCATGGAGCTCTGGGACGTGCCGCAGTACACCAGCACGGGCACGCTGTTCTTCCACGACCGCGTCTGCTCGGAGACCACGTTCCTGGCGCGCCGCGTGGATGGCCGCAACAAGGTGAGCGTGCTGCACCAGTTCCTGGAGCAGTTCGACGTGACGCCGTTTCGCCATTTGCCCACGATGGAGCGACCCAAGAGCTCACTCTCGCGGCTCTCGCCCGTGCCGCTGTCGTTCGACCCGAGCGAGTTCCTGCTCTCGAGTCACACGTGGAACGTGCGGTCGGGCCACCAGATGGACTCGTCCGTCGTGCTCTGGAACAAGGCGCGGCAACCGCGCGCCACGGCCATCTTGGCCTCGTTCATCGCGCTGGAGGGCCACCCGAAGCTCACGCGCAGCGGCCGCTTCGCCATCGCGTACGGCGACAAGGAGTGCTTCTTCCTGGCGTGCGAGATGGCCGAGACCCAGTACGGGTTCTCGGACTTCGCCGTGGGCGCCATCGGCTGGGACATCGACCACAGGGCGCCGTTCGACGACCCGGACGACCTGAAGGACCCGAACGCGATCCTCTGCGGCGACGCGCTCCACTTCTTCCCGCAGAAGCCGGACGACGGCAGCGACCCGCAGGCGCTATACATCAACAGCGACAACATCCTGGTCTGGAACCCCACGACGCGCACCGTGTACCGCACCAAGGCCAAGGACGCGGCCATCTACCCGGGCTCTCTGCGCGAGCAGGACCTGCCACTCGTGTGCGCCTTCGACGTGACGCCGCTGCATCTCAAGCCCGAGGAGATCAAGCTCTGGATGCAGCGGCGCCGCCTGCACAACGTGGCGCTGAGCTGGCTCGGCGGCCAGCAGCAGACGACGTGGCTGTCGTATTTTTGGTAGTGTCCAATTCATGATGTTCCCCCGCCCCGGTCTCAGTAGAGATTTTTTAGAGACCGCGAGCAGGATCCCAATCCATATATCCATCAATAGTACTGTAGTCTCCATGCAGGAGGAATGACCCACGAACGACAATGCGAAAGGATTATAAGTTATTCAACGACATTGCTTTTTCCCATCCGGATCTTCATGGGCAAAGGCTGACTGACTATTGGGACTACTTATTGGGTTTAATTGGGCGGCGGACGCGGGGGCCGCGCCTCCTGGAGCCACGTGAGCACGTTGTCCTGCAGCTTCTGCCGCAGCACGATGCGGTCCACCTCGTGGGCCGTGAGGTTGAGCACCACGGCGTCCATGGGGCACGTGAGCGGGATGCGGCGCTTGCTGTGCGAGCCGGCGTAGAACTTGGAGGACCGGGCCCTGGTGCGATAGAGCTTCATGCTGGCCGGCTTCCACATGAGGATGTGGTCTCCGTTCATGTACAGCAGCGACCCGTCGCCTTCGGGCTTGCTCTTGGTGGTGGCGTTGAGCGAGGGCATGTAGTGCACGGCGTCGCCGCACAGCACGTTGGTCTTGACGCCACCGGGCTCGGTGTACTCTCGTCGCTCGGCGCTGATGGCGCCCACGGCCAGATCCGAGAAGGCGTACTCGGTCTCGGCCAGCTCGCAGGCCAGGAAGAACAGCTCCTTGTCGCCGTAGGACGGCGGCCGGTCGAAGCCGTTCAAGGACACGAAGGACGCGAGGATGGTCGTGGCTCGCGGCTGCCGCACCTTGTTCCAGAGCAGCAGACTCGAGTCCATCTGGTGGCCCGAGCGATGGTTCCAGCTGTGGCTCGTGAGCAGGAAGTCGCTCGGCACGAAGTCCAGCGGCACGACCGTCGGTCTCCGGCGCAGGATCGGGGCCGCGCCTGTGGTCGCGATGGCGCGCGGGATCACGCCCAGCGACCGGTACGGCACCACGTCGAAGAGCGAGAGGTAGAACTCGAGATGCGTCTGCTTGGGCGACGAGTTGCGCTTCCACTCGGCCAGGTACTGGTACTCGGAGGCCACGCGGTCGTGAAAGAAGAACGTGCCGGTCTGCTGGTACTTGGCGCTGTCCCAGAGCGGCATGGGGCTCTGGAAGTAGAGCGTGTCGGCGTCCATGAGCATCACCTCCTGGAATTGCGACAGCACCACGGCCAGGATCTTGATGTCGAAGCCCCGGAAGAGCTCGTGGCAGTGCGCCTCGTTCTTGCAGAAGAGCGGCGTGCCGTCGTCCTCGCTCTTGGCCTGCGCTGCCAGAGCGCACACGTCGTAGATGCGCACCAGCGGGTCTCGCTTCAGCAGCTCCGCCTGGTACTTTGGCCGCAGGTCGCCGCAGTGCGGGATCTCGATGGGCAGATCCACGCCCAGCGCACGGATCTCCAGCAGCAGCGACGTGCCCAGCGCCGCGATGCGGTTGAACAGCGGGATCACGATGCCGCGATGCGACTGCTCCGCGTGCTGCTGCTCGATCGTACTCCAGAGATTCAGTGCAAACTCGGTCTTGATGTCCGACGGGTCCGGAGTCACTGGATCAGGTGTGGCTGCTGGTGGCTGCTGCGTCTTAGGCGCCGCATTGGCATCCCAGTAGCTCATGATGTACTGCCGCATGCCGCCGCCACCTTCGCCATGGTCTCCGCTGTGCGAGTGATCCACGAGTCCGGAGAACACCTCGCGCTGCAGGAAGAGCAGGTTGCCGGCCACAAACAGCGCGGCCAGCGCCACGATCACGCGCAGCCGCCGTGAGAACCGGGGAGGCGAGGCTGCTGCTGGGTCTGATGGGAGCAGTGGGGCCGAGTCGTCGACAAGGGGAGCCTCAAGTTGCTGCGGCTGGTCTGTGGCCATGGCTGCGAGAGAAGAGTGAGTGGGACGCCGCTATTGTATGCGACGTGCTCCACAGAGGAGGTGGTCATCCATCCTTCCATGAGGCCATGCCGCCTGTCAGCGAGTCGGTCGACCGCGTTTGACTCTGATCCTCTATTCAAGACACAAGTATACTTTGGTCAAGTGAAACAGCGAGACGTACAGTGGTCTCTCTGTGTAAGAAGAGCTCAAATGAGCCGAGACCACGGAGAGAGACAGGCCGCTGTCCTACGCTCGCACGGGCGGGAATTCATCGCTTGGTCTCTCCTTCGTGGCCAGTTCCTTGGTCTCTACTGACAAATGGAGCTGCATGGCCTCTGTGTTACATGAGCCGCTTAATCTTCGACTCTTGCAGAGCGCAGAAGCTGGCCAGCGTCACGAGGGCATGATAGATTATTCCGGTGTGTGCTGGCATAATGGAACTGGAGAGCGGCAATGGCCTTCATGCCACTGTCCACTGTGTACTAGTAAGCCCACAGAAGGACGATCGCAAAGGATATTCTCACCAAATCCAGAGCCCGAGACGAGAAGATCCTTTGCGATCCTCAATCATTTGGCTCTCGGAGGGGATCAGTGTAGAAGCCATCCCTTGCGAACGTCGGCCAAGTGCACACGCAAGCGGATATCTAGGATAGCAAACACAGCTTAGACTCCATACGATTGCAATCGTACGCTACCGCTGCCTCGCCATTCCCAAAGTGCATTTGAATACTTCAAAATGGCTTCAAAATATGTGAAAAACCCGATCAGATTAGCCCAATACAATCAAAAAAGGGTTATTGGGTGTTTCAAGTTCAATGTGAAAGACACAGTGTGCTTTTGAGGAGTTGAAGTTCCTGTGAAATTGCACCAACGCTCACCATGTCGTCGAACTTCAAGCCGTGATGGACGGAATGCGGTGGGCAACAAGAGCAAGAGACCACGAGAGGACGCAGATGCGAATGGGAAGAAGAGCAGCAAAAAAGAAAAATATCTTACTATTCTCCAATGAGATAGGGCAGCCTCCGATGGAGAGCCAACCAGCCAGGCCAGTTAAGCCAGGCCAGTCGCTCTCTCCTGCAGGCGGGAGCAGTCAGGAGCTCGCGCGCATTTACGCGGCGGGCTTCTTGGCCTTCTTCTTCTTGTTCTTCTTCTTCAGAGACGACGCCAGCAGCGCCGCGGTCTCCTCATCTAACTGCTTCTCCGACACGACCTTGTCCGAGGGGAACGGGAGGCCCGTGATCTTGGTCGTGCCCGTGGGCAGCAGGAGCACCGTGATCTTGAAGTGGGCCACCTTGTCGCCGGCGCGACCTTCCAGGATCGGGTACGGCTGCAGCAGATCGTGCTTGACGCACTCCACGACACCCATGCGGGCCTGCGACTCGTCGTCGAACGAGCGGACCGTGAACGGCAGCGTGGGGAACTTGGAGTTGATCTCCTTGAACACGTAGCGCGAGGCCTTCATCTTCAGGCGGTAGGTCTTGTCAACCTGGCGCTTGAAGATCGTGGTGCGGCGCTCGCTGGCCAGCGGCTTCTCGGCGCCGGTCGTGTAGCACACGTCGATCGTGTACACCTCGTTGGCCTCGAACGTGACCTTGGGCGTGCGGTTCTCGACGTCCAGCTTCTGGGCGATGACCTTGTTGCCGTCGATCACGAAGCGCTTCATCTGGTGCATGAGCGTGCCCTGGAGCGACTTGACGCCGTAGGCCTCCTCGAGCTTGGTGAGCGCCTCGGTCACCTGCAGGTTCGTGTTGCCCGGCTTGATCAGACGCGCGCAGACTTCCACGGCGTCGTTGGCGCACTTGAGCACATCGGCCTCAGCGCCCTTGAGCTCCGGGAAGGCGGCCTCGGCGGCCGAGCCCTCCTCCGGCACGATGGCCGTGTGGGCGACGACGGCGATGAAGCCGTCAATGTGGCAGCCCAGATCGATCTTGACCCAGTCGCCGGCCTTGACCTTGAGCGACTCGTTCGGGAGCGGCGAGAAGTGGCACAGCACCTCGTTGACCGACACGGCCGTGGGGAAGGCCACGCCCTTCTCGATCTTCTTGCTCTTGAAGATCGTGCTGCAGCGCTGCTCAATGATGAGGTCGCCGAACTTGCACAGCTCGACCACGTCCTTGCCAGCCACGATCTGCGAGAGCACGCCCTGCAGCGCCGACTGCGCGATCTCGGCGGCCAAGCGGTACTTGGTCACGACATCCGAGTTGCTGCAGTCCTCGATGACCTTCTCCTCCTGCGTCGTCTCGACTTCCTCTTCGCTGTCGCTGTGCTCGGAATCCGACGGCATCTTGCTCTTCTCTTCTTGGGTGGCAGGAAAAGATTGAATGGCGCGGATCTCCACCCCCTCCGGCGCCCCTCAAGGAGAAACCTCCCTCCTCCACCACAGATTTGCCACGCCTAACCGCGCTGCTCTAACTAAATTTAGCAAACAGTTTCGTAAAGAAGCTTGACCCGAGGGTGGAATACAAAATCCAAGATAAAATATATTGTTTGTCGGGGATATCGCAATAAAGAACGATAAAAAAGAACGCCATTCATGAAACGATTACTGTACGGACTTGACTGACGTATGTTGAATGGAATCCGGGAAAACCGAAAAGAAAACTGCAAAGAAAACGATTATATCATGTCCTAAACCAAACTTACATATAGGATCATCCCTACAACAAATTGCCTTAGTATAGGATCACATCCTACAAGAACTATACATATGAGTATACACTTACCGTACCAATCCGTTAAACTGCGCTCTCCTGACGGCTTTGCCGCACAAACAGCCGCGTAAGATTCGAGAAGCGGTTGTCATGGCGCCACGCGTCCGAGCGGTGCTGCTGCTGGTGCTGGCCGTCGCGCTCGCGGGGCTCTGCGCCGCCGGAAGAGACTACTACGAGGTGCTGGGCGTGGAGCGAGATGCCTCGAGCGCCGAGATCAAGCGCGCGTTCCGTAAGCTGTCGCTCAAGGTGCGTTGCGTTGCGTAGCTCCTGGATCACTGCATGGCGTCATCCTGACCAATGGCGCTCTCTCTCTCTATTAGCACCATCCCGACAAGAACCCGGGCGACGAAGACGCGCAGAAGAAGTTCGCAGAGGTCGCTGGTGGTACGTGGCAGCCATGCAGGTAGCTTCACTAGGGCGATCCATTGACCAACGCTCTCGTGTCTGCAGCGTACGATGTGCTCTCGGACGCCGAGAAGAAAGCCACGTACGACCGCTACGGAGAGGAAGGGCTAAGCGCCAACGCCGGCGGTGGTGGCGGCGGCCACGACCCGTTCGACGTCTTCTCGCAGTTTTTCGGCGGAGGCCGCCAGCGTGAGCAGGAGCCCTCGCGCGGGCCAGACGTGCTCATGCCGCTGCGCGTGTCGCTGGCCGATCTGTACAACGGCCGCGTGCTGCAGTTCGCCTCGCGCCGCGAGACCGTGTGTCCGCACTGCCACGGCACCGGCGCCGCGCACGACCACGACATCCACACGTGCACGTCCTGCGGCGGCCACGGCGTCAAGACCTCGACGCGCCGCGTCGGCCCGGGCTTCATCCAGCAGTTCCAGACCGTGTGCGACAAGTGCCAGGGCAAAGGCAAGATCGTGGACAGCACGTGCCCCGTGTGCAGCGGCCGCAAGGTCGAGTTCACGGACCTCACGTTCGACGTCGAGGTCGACAAGGGCACGCCCGACGGCTTCGAGATCGTGCTCGAGAACTACGCCGACGAGCACCCGGGCGAGCAGTACGCGGCGGCTGGCCACCTGCGTCTGCAGGTGCTCACGGTGCCGCATCCGGTCTTCTCCCGCGACGGCGACGACCTGTGGATGGACCTCACCATCACGCTGCGCGAGTCGCTCGTGGGCTTCCGCAAGCAGTTCACGCACCTGGACGGCCGCTCCGTGACTGTCGTGCGCGAGGACGTGACGCCGCCGCGCTTCGTGCAGGTGCTGCCTGGCGAGGGCATGCCCAAGGCCCACATGCCCAAGGACAAGGGCGCGCTGCACATCAAGTACCACGTGACGTTCCCGGAGTCGCTGTCGGACGCGCAGAAGACGGGCTTCCGCGAGCTGTTCAGCACGAAGAAGAAGACGAAGAGAGGCAAGCATTAGAGCCGCTGGAGCAATAGAGAGAGAGACGCGAACGAGAGAGAAAGAGAGAGGAGGAATGTTCATGCGTTTTGAGCCACACGTTCGTACTTGTTGTTTATCGGATGCTTCTGTCAAAGCTACGAGATGACGCACGCCTCGCCCAGCACTTCGCCGACCGTATCGGGACGATTGACCAAAGCCAGCTGGTGGTTCATGTGAAAGAAGCGATCAAGGCAGCAAACCAGAACAGAATCTCAACTGTATGTTGTACCAAAACCATAAAATAGTGGGCGACAGACTAACTCGGGAAGTGATTGAATTAGACTAGGGTGCTGCACACTGGCGAATCCTCATAAAGAAAGGCGATGGCTCAGCGCAAGTGGTTCCAGCGTGTGGGTGGATTCTGACGATGTTGACACCTTCTTAGATGCTGTGAAGATTAAATTCAGCAACAAGCTGGCACGAGTTGACGCCCCCGACCTCATAGTGTATGGTCTTCCTTTGTTCGCGTCTTTGGAAGATCGTGGCACAAGCGAAAATGATGCAATCATTGTGGAGCTGCCACGATGCGAGTCTGGCGAGTTGTGGCGTGTCCAGGGCCACGTCTCGAAGAAGCGCGCTCAATGGTTCGTCGACGAGACGTTTTTCATCCAAGACAAGAGGCAGAGGGTCTGTGCGTTTTTCAAGATGGCCGACTTTCCGCCGTTGGCTCACACCGAAGACAAGTACAAAAAGGTCTTGGAGCGAGAGTCGCACACGACCATTCTCACGCATTTGATGGGCGACGTGATCAAGAGTTTCGCGGAAGACTCTGGTGCCAACATAACTGTGACTGCATAGGGAAGAGTCGTTTCTACCTCAACTGCGCCTTCCACCTAATTTATCGGCATAATCAGATCGTCCAAGATCTTCCAGACTTCGAATTAGTGCTGAACTTTGGGGATTTGTTCCACAAATATCATGCCGACACCAATACTTTTAGCCAAGCAAGCACAGAAGAGGTTCTTGAGCTTCGCCAAAAACGCCGTCTAATTCGGCTCATCGAGGGAAAGTCGTCGCAACTTACTGGCTGGAGAGGAATATCGATTTTGTTTGCCTCTCCTGGTCTAGACGGATTGAGCGATTACGCAAAAGTGGATCCTTTCAAGTATTATCTGCCGACATGGACATTGGACGAGTTGCAATGCCTCAATTCGCTCCATGAGAGTGGCTTAACGTTATCTGATGACGTTCTGGTTTCAAGATATAACATGTTTGGTGGGATTCCACGATCCATCTTTAATCGTTCACAGAGAGAAAATGAAGAAGAACTGAGCAAAGCAATTGGCTCCTTCAAAGCTTTGGACATAATTGAGTATGTGCAAAATCGTCGAGCTGTGAGAGACAGACACTATAGCCACTGGGTTCTTCAAATGGTGCCAATTGAAAAAGATTTTCGAGCCAGATTCTATTTGAATTTTTTGTCCAAGTATATTGCAGATCAAGTCATTGACAAAGTCAGTGAAGACAGCATTCAAAAAATGTCAGAGTTCGCCATAGCGCACGAGAATGATCTGTCGGGAACTACGTCAGTGTTTCGCAGCTGGATATACGAGCTGCTCTGCCATAGATGGTTCAAGCTACCCAAGGAACGAAAGCTGTTGTTTATGTACAAGAGTGAGGGACATTGAAATCAAACTTCCAGAAGAAATGAAAGTCGTCAAGTTTTCCGCCCTCAAAGAGATTGGAGTTCCACCAATGTCTGACTTACTACCAGCCCAACTCAAAAACATTCGGTGCTGGATGGATTTGATGAAAGAGTGAGTTGATATGGTTTGTAATTTTTCTCTCAGATTTCTCAGTCTAATTGTCAGATCCTCTTCCAGGCTCTACAAATCGATTTCCGACGCAAATAGTGAAGTCAAGAGCTCCCTCGTTCCAAACAAGGCGCCAGAGTCTGCGGAAGTGACGACATGGCTTGACGTGAAGCACGACTTGGTACACCTTCGAGGCGTTTGACACCAACCTCACGACTCCCATGTTGGCACCACTCTTGCTTCATTTGCGGCTGATGGTGCATGAAATATAGCTCCGCCTTGCCACCGGCGATCGTGTAGTCTTGGTCCCGTCGTAGTCGAACAGCTGCTCTTCGTGATCGTGGACGGCCAAGCGCCCAGGAAACACGCACCGATGCAGTCCCATTGGGCACAGAAGCGGTCGACTTTGGACTGAGCAGACTCCACGACGATCCGCCCGACTGTCTAGCCAGGGACGTCCACGACTGGAATCGTCTCGAACTTGATCCATTCCTGACAGATATCGCATCGACATGCTGACGTGGTGCAATAAGCGAAGTGGAGTGTCGTGTCGCTGAGGTTTGTCGTCTGGAGGTACTTGAGCCCACCACTGGATCGCTGGGCAGTGCTGGTGAAGCTCAAGTTGGCCTTGCCCTCGCCGATCGTGTAGTTCGTGCCTTCGTCGTAGTCGAACAGATCGACTTTTCTCACTGTCGTAGGCGGCGAGTCAAAGTAACACGCACAGACGCAATCCCATCGTTGGCAAAAGCTATCAGCCCGCTCAGCGAAGGCTTCCACCTTGAGCAGGCCATAGGTGGAGCCTTCCCACGGCGATGGGGTCCATGCAGACCTCACACGTGCACGCGGAAATGGTGCAGAACACAAACCAGAGCGGCGAGGCCGTGCGGTTCTTGATCGTGAGGCTCTTCATGCTTCGGTCCAGTTGAAATTACTTGCCTTCTCTCTTGAGGATTGACAAGTGAGGAGGACGCTGCGCGCACCACCGGCTTGAGGTGAGGACACCAGTACTGAATACTACGTATCAGATCCTTCCAGCAGTAAGAGATGAATTCATAGAACAGTGCCCAGTTTCGGAGAGTGCAAATGGTTCAGTTTGGGTGGGTTGAGAATCCCTGCGGCACCGATGTGATTGCCGTCTGAACGTCGAGCGTTCGAACTCGATGAGCGGCAAACTGGACGGCAGTGCCATCACACGGATTGAATAAGGAGCTTCAACTCTTCAAACACACAGTTGAACGCATTGAATCAAAAGACTGAATCATTGTGAAGCCGCGTATCTTGATCGCAATCGGATAGAGTCGAAGCAGCGCTCGTTAAGGATCGCAAAGGATCCTCTCGTCTTGGGCTCTGGAATCTCTCGTCTCCTCATGACGCTGGTCAGCTTGTATGGTTTACAAGATTCGGAGATTAACCAACTCGTTCAACACCGAGTCCTTTTGTCAGTAGATGTCACCACAAAGGGATTGAGAGCGGCCACAAGCAGGGCCACGATCAGCGCAGCCGCCGTGGAGGTGAGGCTGTTGCTGGGTCTTCTGAGAGCAGTGGGACCGAGTCATCGACGGAGCCTCCAGTTGCTGCGGCTGATCTGCAACAAGTAAGTATTTTGAACAACACGCCTTTATTTTTTTTATTTTCCCCTTCTGCTTCGTCTTCTCATTTGGATTAGAACCGCGTGGAGGCGAGGTCGGGGCGTGCTCGGTTGCAGACTTCGCAGTAGAAGTTGGTCATCGAGTTGAAGAATGTGCAGCCGCCTTGCTCGCCGGCGCAGATCCATTTTCCACGCGGTACGGCACGCTGGCCACTCATATCTAGCTCACAAATGGCACAAGCCACGTCCGCTGGCTGGTTGATGAACGTGCAGTTGCCACAGCGCCATTCCTGCGGACCCGATAAAGCCGCCGCAGTCACGTCTTCAGTGGTCTTGAATGGATTTGGCTCTTGGCACGCTCCGCAGTTCGTGACGGCCCAGTCGTTCTCAAACGTGCACACGGGACACGGCCAACGCTTTGCCTGAGTGGCTCCGTCAGCAGCGAGTAACGCCGCATCTTCTCGAGCAAGCTCTTCGTTCATTTGGGATTTGGTAATATGGAACGCAGCACAAATAGTCTCCATGGGGATGCCACCCTTGGCCTCCCACACAGATACATCAGCGATGAGGTGGATGATTTCGTTCAAATCACCGGAGGAATAGCCCAGCTGAAAGCTTTCCAGGCATTTCACGATCTCCTCGCCTCGCAATTGTCCGTCGCCGTTGGCATCGAACTTGCGCAGAGCTGTTGCTAAATGCGACAGCTTCTTCTTGCGCTTGAGACTTTGTTGGAATTGCTGCATACGCGCACGGGCGCCAAGCAGATGCCACTCGTCCTTAGCCGTAAATACTTTGGCAAGTGGAGTATCGCCCCATAGATGTCGCTCACGGCGTCGAAGGCGCAAGCAGCAATCGAAAAACTCGTGTCGCAAGCCCAGTGGCACAGATTCCAATCCCCGCAGCAGCAGTTCCAGCTCATTCGGGAAGTAGTACATCTCATTGTTGAAAAAACGAAGGCATTGGATCCCAATCGAGAGCTGATCTTCACGCAGCGCAGCTGACGTGTCTTCTGTCGTTCCCCATGAGGAAGAAAACGAGGAACTTTCGACTAATTCACCCTCGCACGTACGCAAGCGTACTTGGCTGATACGGAAAGCAGGATGGCTTTTGTGGATCATGCGACGAATAGTTTCGCCTTCTGCGAGTGACAGTGCCACAAGATACACTGGATGTTGGGCACTCACAGTCGCCACAGCGGTCTTCAGTGAATTTGCAATTTGGTCAGCGGCTTGCTTGGGCAGCAATGACGCACGTTGTAATGCGTGAACGACAGCTTCATTGGGTGGCATACCCGGGTTTTCGCTCATAACCAGAGCAAATAAATGATGTACAATAGCTTTCATAGTCTCTTGCTCAGCTAGTGGTGACCATTCCAACACAAGACCAACATTCTTGAGACGGCGCTCGCCAAGCCCAACCCATCGACGACGGAAGTAATTGCCCGAAACCAAAAGAGAAGACGGGAAATCGATTTGGGGGCACTCAGAGTGAGCCTGGAACTGCGCCAACGGGTAAAAAGAACTATCTTCAATGGCATCCACTAAAGATGTTTGCGTTGGAGCTTCAGCCAAGACCATAGCGTTCCATGGGATTGGGTGCTCATCATCACGTGTAAACGCACTCATCTTTTGCTCTTCCTGCTCAGCTTCTTCTTCTGCTTCCTCTTCAGCCTCAGCTTCATTTTCGTGAACAACTTCTGCCGTCAAGCGGAGATCCCCCTGCTCGTTGTCATCATGGTGCGTACCGTTTGAATGTGCGAGGCGTTGCTTTACGCGATCAACAAGCTCAACTTCATGTGAGGTTTGCAAAAACGATTGATTCGCCGTCACGAGTGCGTCAATAACGTCCGTGAGCTCTCGCTTTTGTGGAACAACGCTATCGATCGTGTACGAGATTTCAACACGAAAACGATTCACACAATCTCTCAGCCATTGCTTTTCGCCACCGACAAAGCGACTGACTCGAGAAGATAGCGAACGCTCCTTTTTCGTTTCTTCTGTGTCACTACCAATTTCATTCATGAGCGCATGCAGTGCGCGCTTCCTCCAGGTATTGTGCAACTCCTGCAAAGATAGCTGCACGAGCTGGACAGATTCCATGCGCATTGAGTTGATCAATAGCCATGCTGGAACTAGCAGCAGGAAATCTGACAAACTGCGTGCCGCGAGCCCAGGGGAGAGTGCAAGCTGCATTTCATGGCGAATTCGGTTTTCTACTTCAGGAATCAAAAATAAGTGGATCGATTGCCCGGTCTCGATTCCACGCATGCGGTACGCTCCCTGTGCATAGTCACGGAAGGTCATGTCCTTGCCAAGTGTAAGGACCGCTCGAGCATGAACGCATTGCTTGATATCCATTCCAGTAGTATGCACTTGATCGTAAAACGTAAAGCGCTTTGATGGATGAAGCCCGCATTGAACGAGAGGCATAGGCGCGTTATGATCACGCAGTAGAATCATCTGCCGATCTTCTGCATCCAAGTAGACAACACCTTCCATTTCTTGCGGTAGATGCGCCAGCAAAAATGCGGCAACTTCTTGATTATCAAAACCCGTGATTAGTGCACCCGTATCGATGAGTGCATGTACAGGAGGATTTGCCTGAGAAATATCCATCAATATGCTTTTTGCTGTCCAATTAATCTTGCGCTCGATGGACACGATGCGATCATTTGTCAGGGTTTGGAAAATGCTGCCATCGCTTCGAGGTTCATAGTAGCACTCACCCAAATCCATTGGCAGCAAGTTCGACGGGGTTCCCGAAAATCCAATGCGGTTCGCAAATAATGAGTTGCTGCCAAGTTCATGACCACACGCCGAGATTTTCAGCTTCTGGAAATTCATGCACAGCGGGAACACATGCTGGCGCACGTAGTAGTAGACCACACTGGCTAACTTGGCAACGAGTACATGCAAGCGAGCCACTTGCGCAGCGTCACGCAGCTGGAATAATGGTAGTGGCAGGACGCCTCCACCACTATTCTTTCCGCTCAACTCTTGTGCCGCAGCAAGGCCATCAGTGACCCACTCACGAAACATTGCACACGCTGGGCGAGCATCACGGGGTCCTAATTGTCGACTGAAATCTTGCTTGAGCTGCGATACAATTCGCACCAGATCTGAAGTGCGAATACCTTCGTAGCGATACGCGAGAATAGTCAAACCAATTAGTACATCCGGATGAGCGAATTCAGACGAACGACTCGGTACATCCTTTCCAATAAAAGGTACAGCCAGCAGTAACCGTGAAGGCGAATTGCTTCCCCCCGACGATGATTGATGATCACCACGTAGCAATCCATACGAAACGCGATTGATCTTGGATAAAACGTGCGGTAAAATTGTGCGTAGCCAATCGCGCGACAGATTTAGAAGCTTAATCGAAGCATCCGATAATCCATGCTCGATTGAATCACGCAACTTCAGGTTCTCGTGCAATTCAGCGCGCGAACACAGAAGATAATGCTTGACAGTCATATCATCAACATCGCATTTACCAATGCGGAAATGCTTGTTCAGCCATTGCATTGCTATCTCGGTAAGGATTGGCAGCATCTTCGCGTCATAAAAATCCATATCGAGCAGCACAAGATGTGGAAATCTCTGGAGGGCGTGAGAAGTATATCCTTCGCTAAGCACTTGCTGTAATTGTACTACATGGGACATTTCTTGATCATTCTGAGCTTGCTTTGTCTCGAGCACAGCATCGAGCAGGTGAATAGGGAGTTCCCATCGATTAGCCGTGAGATCGATTGGGAATTTGTTGCCAATTGGGAAGTTCAATTCAGATCGAAGCGGATGTAGTAAAACATCGACTTCGTCCATGATCAGCGTTCCTTGCTGCCATAACTCCAGAATTCTGTGCAACTCGTCGGCCATCTCAGATCGGTCTTCTAACGTCCGACGGATTCGCCGTAGATTCTGTGAGCATGAAGACAGTGGAAGTTGGATCACATCGCTTGATTCTTCCAGTGAGTGCAGCAATTCTACAAATTTAAGCATCATAGATTTCACTGACTCCGGCGACGCACACACCACGTCACCATGCAGTCGTGCTCGATTAAGTTTCTCAAAGAGCTTAATGGCGTTATTTGGGTCATCAGCGACTGAGCGATCAAACTCAAAAGTAAAAATGCGTTTTCCAAGTACCAGATTGCTGAATCGGCTACGTAGAACTTGTCTGGACTGCTCCAGCAACGCAGTTGGCATTACATGGGTGATCAAATGCTGCTTATCTGCGAGAATATAGGTTAGCAATGGACCAACCACGGTAGTTTTGCCAGCGCCCATAATCATTTGTTGGACACGAGACTCGCCTGCTTTCAGACTTTCTACGAAACTGTCGATCATTTGTACTTGTCGCCCACGAAGCAGAAGATCAAACACATATTCAAAAACAAGGAAGCGCGGATCAAGAAGCCATTGTTTGCTTGAGGTTGATTCTGGCCGACGAAGATAATGACGTTTAGCCAGTAAAAGATCAGCCAATTCTTTCGACGCTTGCAGCGTTTGCTTGAGACTGCTGCTGTTTGCAACAGATCTCAAGCTACGTAGATTTTTCAGGAGCGCATTAGCACTTTGAATTGTACGATTGATATGAACAATTCGGTTACATAGCACCAAAACTGTTAAAATTTGCTGCACAAGATCAGCAGGCAGACGCTTGCGAAGCAAGGGGTTGCGTGAATTGATATCAAGTTCAAACACATCGGATGCCACAAGTGACGTCAAAAAATCGAAAGTTACTCGAGGATAGTGACCTACGCGACGCTCAACCAAGAATCGTGCACTTAAATTTTTCTCGTCTGGGTTCGTAGCAGCATCAATTTCATTTCCAATAGCCTCAATCCTTTCAATTGATGCGGTCACAATGGCGCGATCTTTGTCCCGTAAATGAACAGTTGCTTGAATAATATTCATGATTCTTGCTTCGGCACCACTGCTATCAGCAAGGGAATCCAGGCGACCAAGCTCCATTAAAGTTACGCCAGTTATAAAAGCATCTTTGCTTTCATTCACTCCATTTGCATTAGCGCGAATATCATCACTTAAACGCTTTAACAGATCTTTTGCGGCCACTGATTGAGCTGCAGGGTGTTGAGACAAATCAAACGGAAGGTTTCCATTTAATCGGCTCTCTGGGTCACAGAATGTAATAAACTGCTCGATATTGATTCCTTCAAGCGGGAATTCAGGATTCATTTGATGACTCGAATCACTCAAAGCAACGATGGCAAGCGCTCGTTCTCGACATGCAGCGTTCGATGGTTCGAATGTATTAGACTGCAGCACGTCAGTTGCAACTTGGATATGAACAGTTCCTTCTCCAATGCGATGGAGTTGATTGAACTGTGCTTTCATTGGATGTACAATACGATCTTGATGATCAGCACTTTGAAGCTTATCCAACAAATCTTGCTCTCCTGATGCGAAAAAATGCTTTACGACTGTTCCGAACGTCATTTTAGAATACAAATTAGCACCATGAGACAGCAGTTGTGTGCTTTCATGATCACATGGTGAACTTGGCCAGGCGTTTACTGGATGTGCAATCATCATCGCGAGCTGTGCCATCGCAAACGACGGTGCGGATTCTTCTTCTCCATCTTCTACGGTCTCTCGTCCCCAGCGTGAAAGCTTTAAATGCAAAAAGCGTGCGGACAAATCACCAAACGAATGAGAGCAATCATCGCTTGCAAAGCGAACAACTAACTGGTGATTTAAGCACTCGTATAGAAAGACAAATCCAAGACCGCGATTTGCTCCACTAAGCTCATCTCCAACAGGTGCACAATTCCAGATCAGTTTGGCAGCTTCATCATCATGAACCAAAAATACATTATCTACTCCCATCGAGTACTTCGGCCGGTTATATCGCACGGTCGATAGCTTTTTGCCATGCGCCGTTAGATATTCTTTGCTGTACAAACGTAGCTTCATCCACGGCTGTCCACCAGCCCGATTGCGAGGAGTTTGAAATTCAAGCAACAATTTGTTGGTATTGAAGTTCTTCTTGTCCATCTTGATATGCTCACAAAATGCCTTCCGTAAAGATAAAAGTGAGGATCGTTGGTGACACTTCATCAAGGCTTCATGCTCCTCTTCCAGTGTCAGCTTACAAACAGCATCCACATGACCGATTGTGGCGAAGTAATCATGCAATTCTCCTTTCAGATTCCATGGAGCTTTGTTCTCACTGTATGCAATCGCAAGCGTCAATCGAATTCGACATGCACACGCATTTGGATGACGATCATCTACTGTTTTGGCTAACTGATCAAAAATCCACTTTTCTTCATCCGTAAATGTCACATCTACATTGCAGCGACTAATAAATGACATCGCCACAGTGTACTTCCGCGTCAAAAGGCTCGTCAAAATCAGATACAGCGTTGAGCTGAGCGATGGGGGTAGCACAAATGTATGGCTCGAATGAATTGGATAGCTGTAATATCGGGTTTCCATCGCCTGCTGCCAGCCCATGGAAGCTCGATCGGTCACAAGGAATGATGCAAAAGGTTCGCCAATAACACTTGGTCGGTAAAGATCATGGTTTGGACATACGATTTTCAAATCCTTTGTATCTGATTCAAGAATAAGGCAGTCTGGCGCAAGCTCAGTAAGTTCCTTCAAATACGTAGAGCGTCCACTTGCACTCAACGTCAAGTCACTAACAAACCACCCATTTTGATCTAAAACCTCCAGGATAATTCGCTTTGCAAGCGTATTTTTTGTAGGTTTTAGCTTCAGTTTCAGGCGAGGTAACTCAATAAATGCGACGCTAGCCAAATTTCCTCGTGCAGATGTCTCATTGTTTGGGCTTGTGCACCACACCAAAATATGCGAGAGATCATCAACACGACAGAGCAAATCAGCCATTTGAAGGATGTCTTTGCCGTGACGAGATTCATTAACTTCCAGAAGATTGAGCAGGTAAAGTGCGGCACCGTCCTCCTCTTCTACGATCTCCATTATCTCATCACTGTCGGTCTTGCTTTCACGTTCCGAATCAACCTCCATGGAAGTAGCTAACGATTCGTTTTGAGAGCTCAATGCTTCCTTGTGGTAGGTGGAATGTTCAACGCGTTTAATTTCGTCAGCATTGCCAGAGTCCTCGAGCCAAACTTTCGCAAGATTCATATCTTTATCGAAAATTCCAAGCGCATACTCACATGCTTCACGCGATGGCGACGTCACCACACTCATAAGGAGCGCAAGGTTTTGTTCATGAATATCGTCCTCGCTCACTAAAAGCTCGCCAGACTCGCATGCGGCTTCGTTTTGAACGATCTTGACTTGATTGTTTTCATCAAGTAGCCATTGCGCTGCAATTCCAATATCATTATGGTTTTCTCGCAGTGATAAGCAGCATGCCGCGTAAGAGAACCCCATTGCCATTAGCTGAACCACATCTTCGTCACGGATCTCTACTTCTTGTCTTCGGACAATCGGGTTTTGCACAGCAGACGCGGTCGTGCTCGATATTGGCGGGGGTGGTGGTGGCAAAAAAGCAGTGCCACGACTTTGACCTGATGTAGCTGAAGGTATGCGAGAAAATGACGTCTTAATGGATTTGCGAGTAATCATCGCCGCAGTGGTATCGAAAAGCTCGATTTCCACTCGGTAGCGAAACCACTGTGACTTTACGTCCACAGGTTCACCGCGAATTGTTCCATCTTCACCCTTCCACATACGGAACGCCTCCAGTAAGCAGCTCGGTACTACACCCTGAAGCAACCGGGGAGGTACAAACTGTTCCGTACCGTTTAGCACATGGTTTCGGCGGACGATCACAAGTGAACCTCCGTCCATTTGTCGCTCACGCGGATCTCCGCCAGCGCGCAGGAGTGCCAATTCTACAGCGCCATCGTCGGGTGATATTTGAAGCGGGAAGCTATGCAGACTTAATCTGGAGTTCGATGTAAAAATCAGCTTTCGATACATACGACGGCCATGAGTGACAAGACTGTACATGTGCATAATACCATGCGCGCGATATGCAACAATCTCTTTGAAGGTGGCCAATTTATCTTTCGCTTTCTTTTCTTTTGGTCCAGTATCATGACCAATCAAAGTTATTCGCGTCGCGCTTGATAGCAGTGGATCATGAGGAAGAAAGAAAGTGAACGTAAGCTTCTTGTCCTCAGGCTCTGGTGGATACAAAATTCGCAATGCGGTTCCAATTAAATCCACAGCCCATTGTTCATCAGGGTGCGGATGATCGACCTCCGAGTACGGATCAAAGGCACGAGAGAACATTTCACCTAAATATTCAAAACCTGCTTCTGTGGGTGGTGATTGCGATGAGCCAGCCGCTCCAGAGCGTGCAATTGGTGCAGGCGGTGGTCGCGTAATTCGAGGTGTACCACAAACGTCACATGTGGCATTCGGATTATCCCCATTAAAGTTTGCGCACGTGCAGGCTGGGCACTCCCAGTACATTTTCAGCTCTGGAGAGTCTCCATCTGCATTTGACCCTGTCGAACGCAAAATAGGAGGTTTGTACACAACAGGAGCACCAATTCCTTGGTTCATAGCGTCCACCGGGTCATCCCACTCAATCAATTCAATATCTGTACCAATAATTTTCACCCAATTTCGATGCTCTTGCCGAGTGACAAGGCCGCAATGAAGCGATTTGTTTCCAAATAGACTTTTAAAGTCAGCATATTGGGTCATAGAATCAGGCAACGGCTTCAGCTCATCATTTCGCCAGAGGATCTCGCCAGTTTGGATATCTAGCTTTAGCTCTGTAGTTGTGCATGTATAGCGCCCTGCACTACTCACATCCGTACCCTCGTTCCACTTCCAGGTATCCGTAGGCTCATTAGATCGCAAGGCAATGCGTACAATTTCCCCAAGCACCTTGTCCCGATTGACGTTGTCCAATTCGTTCAACCATCTTACAATTCCACGTCGATGAAGATGAATTGTTTCGAAAATTTCAACTTCAAGCACATTACCCGGAGGAAGTTTCAAAATAGCGTCACTACCTTCACGTGAGAGATCTACAATGCTCGGAGCTTGCACAGTTTGCATTCCAATTTTCAGGTACAAAGGCCGCCCAGTCAAATACTTATCAAGTGAATTTTTGCCGACATTTTCGGTTTTGATACCTTGTGATTGCAGCCACCGAAGCAATCGTTCCTCAGCGGAAAGACCACCAGCACTTCCGTCGTCGACAGAAGACAACTTCATACCAAAGCAATGCCAGTTTCGGACAAACGCGATGGAACCTATCATTCTCGATACTCGATCGGGGGTATACTCTTCACGTCGAAGACTTACGTGTAAGAGTACGAGATAGGAATGAATTACACATGAAGTTTGCAAGTCGTTGATGTGTTCGGCTTCGTTTCGCCACTTCTGCAAAGTATCATGAGCAAATCCAAATATATATACAAGCAAGCGCTCGCGGTACTGATCGAGAGTAATGGCTGCTTTAGCATTTTCTTGAACAATCGAATCAATGGTAAAAGTGAGATAACGAAGAACGTCAACACCAAGCTTAATCATGAACAAAATAAACTTGGCATCTGCTGAATGCACGGCAGCTTCGCCAAGTTCTTTGATTGCGTCAAGCATCTTCAAGATAGGCAAAATAACAGCTTCGGGCGCATGCACCAATTCGTTTAAGAGGAGTCCATTCATCGTACCCAAATGGTCTTCACACTTCTGATGACGTACACGCGCATCCATTACTCGCTCAACCGCTTCTTCGTGTAATAAAAGTGCGGACTTGCGCAAAGGAACCTGAACAATTTCTTCATTCAGCTCATCTAAAACCCAGTCGCCACTTTCAAAGAGTACCGCACGGAATAGGCTCTGCAGCATTGGATTGAACAAATAGGTGACGCGATCACGAGACGAAAAAAAACTCACAATCAAGGGGATCCGTGCATACGGAACCGTCAGATAACTCATAAGGTATTCGGCTTCTTCTGTAGAAAGAGTACCGTTAAACGTTGGCAAATTTGTCGAGTGCATGATATCGTCTTCAGTTGCGCCTTGAGGAAGGTTAGATGCTGTACTCGACCCAGTCGCCAGGAGTGCACTAAGATCAGCCGGGCTGGAAACCACGGGGCCTTCACCAAAAAAGATGCTTCGTTCCATAAACCCGTGCACATCGACGTCGGCAATATCTTGATCGCTTCCACGAAAATTTACAACTTCCCAATTAAACGTGCCGTTGAGAATTTTATTCAGGCCACGCATACCAAAGAAATGACGACGATTGGAAGCAGAAGAGTCGTCAAAGGATAATTGCCACATTTGCCAGTGCTCTTGTGCCTTACGCCGCCGCATAAGTTCAATTTCTTTGGTTTCCATAGTAGCAAGAAATTTGACTGCCAACGTCATATCTCGTGCAAGCGCGACTTCGGGGTGGTCCTTGGCCATAGGCGTATCCTCGCTACAAAACCATTCCATTAATGCTTCCATCTCTGTACGTGGTGTTGGGTCGTTCGGATCGATCAGTTGGTAGCCAAAACGCTCCATAAGACGCCTAACAAAAATTAAAGTCGTCGAATACTTTTTTAGCTCGATCTTGTCTTCCGGCATGTGATAATCGAATAGTTTGTACTTGCTCAGCGTATCCTGTTGCTTAAAGTAAGCCAGAACACGTCCACGCACAATACCAAACTGTGGTCTTGCAAACTCCATGAATGATGTAGCCTTTTGAAGTGTAAAATTTGCCTTACAAAGCGTATGCGCGAGCACACATCCGCCATCATCGTTCATCATGATAGATATATCCAACGGTACATCAGATGCTGGTGTGCGAAGCAAGCGATCAAATATGGCTAGTGCACATAATGATGCAAGTGATCGTTCAGAATCAAACTGTCGTGTTGGCTGCTCCATGGATTGCCAAACAGAACCAAGGATCATAAGCATTGAATAAATATGATTCAAGCAAAGTAATTGCAGCTCTTTCTCCACTGGCTGACGCCAAACGCACATCGATGGCGCACTGGGATCTGCATTAGATGGTAAAGGAACAGGGAGTACTTCAACAAACAAACTGGTTACAAGTTGAATAACTTCATGATGCAGCGAAATACGGGACGATGACGACCCATCAGCCGCTCGACGAAGTAGAGATTCACACAGACTGCGGCAGCGCACAAAGGCTGCTACGGCAAGGGCAATAGATGTAACTCGTTCAGGAACTTCCAGGAAATTTCCTAAGATGGGTGTATCGAGCTCTGCCGTTGATCCTGCGTATGCATCGTCGCTGCCACCCAAGCTAAGAAGACCCATATTTTCGAACGCGACAAAAGGAATAGTTTCGTTGAAGGTTGCAGATCTTGCATCCTCTTGAGCAGTGGATGATGATCCTTGGGCAAGAGCAGAAACCAATAGATCAACTTTTTCCACAAGCGCATGGACATGTTCGAGTCCTTGCGTATTGAAATGCTTCAGTGAATGATGCTGAAGAGATTTAAGACCAATCTGTTTGCTTGCCATATCGATACAAATGCGTTCAGACAATGACACGGCAGTAGTGGGAAGCTGAAAATGGTTGTCATTCCAAGGATAATGAACACCACTGGGATCGGATTCGATAAGTTCTCGTCCTTTTGGTGTCAAGATTGTCCCTGAACTGGGATCGCGCAATATCAATACAGGCACGGAATCAACTCGAAATACTTGTGCCAGTTGCTTGCGCGCATTTATTTCAGAAAAGGGCACAAGAAACCAAGAATGGATTGGTAGGTCGCTTACCAGATTGGTAAAATCTGTAAGTTCCTGGTCCACTGATACAAGAATAATCACAAACGGCTTGTTTTGAACTCGCGATTGTTCGCTCAAAGCCACCAACTTTTTTGTGAATTGACGACATGGAGAGCACGTTGAGCGTGCAAAATAAATGCCGATCACTGCATCGCTCGGTACAGAAGCAATACTGTGGCTTCCTTGGACAGAATCCAACAAAGAGATCGAGGAAAGCGTTTTCAAAGCAGCTTCTAGCGTGTCCTGTGGAAATGCCTTGGCTGGTTCTTTTGCAACTTCAAGATCCTTCACAATGCGCTGGTACATACGATATCGAAGCTTGTACAATACCGTATACTTGACTTGTTCGGGTGTAAATCCCCCTTTGTAAAGGCACATATAGCGTACAGCTTCAACAACGCTTTTACAGAAGCCGAGATTGCTTCGCTGCAGCGTATGCCCGGCTCCTAGCGCGCCAGACTGCCAAGCTGGCGATTGTTCGGCCTCTTCAAATGCCAGAGGAAGCAATCGATCTCCAGCAAGCCAGGGTAATAAAACATCGTACAGAGTCTCCACTCGGTGGTACTCAGACGGAGGTTTGCGAACCCACAATGAAAGCAGCAGCGTCCAGAAAGCCATATCCAGGAATCGATGCTTGGGAATAGCACTGATCTGAACGCAAGATTGCACACGGATCTTATCGCAAGCGTTTCCATCACTTGCAGCACTCGCAGCTTGTGGCTTGGCAGGATGGTACAGCTCAGCTCCAGGGCCCTTGTTGCACACCGTAAAGCTGTACGCATCCTCACCAGTTTTCTCCAAGATATACAGGATCGTATGACTCGTCGTATTGCTGGCGAATCCGCCTGGAACAATCGTAGGCTCTCCCACCTGCAGCTGTAGCAAAAACGCTTTCCATGCCTCCAAGAAAGGTGGCAGCTCCGAGGCTTCACTCAACTTGGCTCCGTTTTCAACCCACGTCTTGCACTGCTGCAGCTGCGGAACCAGCGTCTGCGTCAGAAAATGCGCTTGCTCGCTCGACAGCGGGAACTTCACTGGATCTTCATCATCTCCCGCGGCGGTCACGGACAGCAATTGCGAGAACACATCCAACGTGCCCATGAGCGCCTGCGGATGGCCGCCGTACTCGTAGGGCGTCATGCGCAGGTACGGATCGCCGAACATGCCCAGAAAGGCCGCATTGCGCCAGACCCCGCTGGACGACGCCATACTGCCTTGGGTCTCGCGAAGGTCTTCCCCGCACTCGGTCTCTCCAGGGGCAGCTTTCCCCTCTTGCCTCGGTCCTCTTGTCTCCGCGGCCTGGGCGAAAGTGTGTGCCAAGATACCAAGATTTCTCTCTCGGGCAATCGTTTTTACCCAATGAACGGCCAAAGTGGAATCTGATTGGCCGAAAAGACAAAGAGAAGGTGTGAATGATGGTCTTGACGAAGTGTGATTGGCTGGAACGCACTTCAAACGGTAGATTTACCGTTTGAAGCAAAGGACCCCCTGTCGCAGGAAGATCTTTTGGCCATTCGGAATTCATTATCAGAATGCTATTCACCCATTTATATGAACGACATCAAAACGCTTTGTGGCAGCGTTCAGAACGATTTCTCTATCGAAATCACTGCTACGTGAGTCGAGTCGCGAGCTTTTGAACTTTGGGGTGGTCTTTTAGCCGCTCTGCGGTTGCCTCGAGAGCTCTCGCACTGTTAATTTGTGGATTTGGTCACTGGTGGACCAATTCACTCCTTGCAGCACGTTCTGGAGCACTCGTTGTCTCTGCTGAGAGCCATCGTTAAGCTTGGTCACGATCATGTTCTTCAACTAAATACACTCTTGTTGATGTCGATGTCCAATGAACGAACGTCCTTCTCCCACAAGCACACACACACGATTAGATCACGCCAACTCCGAGGTATCTTAAAGCATTGGCAGGCGCGTGCCTTACCCGTTCGGATTCTGACCAACGAATTTTGGAAACGAGGATGTGGCGGAATCAGTCGAAGAGTTCGTTGGCTAGCCTGAATTGTATCTGTGTGGATTCATCGCCGCATCGCTACGTAGAGATGCTGCATTTCGACAGCTCTCAGATATCGTCCAAGCACTCCAACATCATCCCAACGAGGAGTTTTGGACAGTTTTCCGCATGGAGCCTCCAGCTGAATCGGTTTTATCACTCACATCTAAGCCTGGAGTGATCTGGACCTAGGGATTAGCCCGAGTTTCTCGCAAACACTGTGTCGTGGATTTTAGATTGATGGTTGAAAAAGAGCATTCTCTTACAGCGGCGCTATCAAAATCCAGCCCTCTCTCTCTATGTTAGACCTGCGTTCATTACGATATTCGCACCAAACGATTCAAACTGCGAGACCCAAGAAAAATGGTCACTCTATTCTGCGCGATCGTCGGAGAGAGCGGTGTTTTCCCAGTTCAACTAGACCTGTTGGCATCTTGAAGACCAAGATCAAGAAACAAATCTCTGTGGCTCAAGGAAGACGGAGATGAACTCAAGCTGCTCGAGAAAAGCGATTTACCAGCAGCCATCAAGGATCTGATCCAAGAGAAGTCGCTGATGAAGGATACGTTGACGCTGTGCAATGAAGCATATTTGGGGGAAACGTTCAAGCCAACTGAAGGCGACATACACGTGCTCGTTCAAATGCCAGACGTTCCGGCGCAGGTTCGCTATTACGAAGGTGAGCTTGTACGCTCGCAATTGATGAGGTCGGCAGACTCACGCATTTTCTGTTTTTCGTAGAATGCAAGGAGTGGATCGTGGGATTCAGATTTGCAGTCATTTTAATCGCTGTGTTTTACTCAGGAGCAGAGCTTTGGTGCGGAGGAGAGCGACTGATTTGGTATTGGGTTGCCATTTATGTATGGCTCGAATCAACCCTAGCAGTCTTCAGAAGAACGGACAAACATTGCGATTCCAAAATTGCTGAGGCTTACGCAAAATGAATAACTCCATTGAGCCCAACTAAGTTCAAGAATGCATGTATATATATTAACCGTCACTATACGTGAGTTGATTCAATCGAAACGTTTTGAGCTTTTGACATTTTAGTCGGTTTAGTTTTGCTTTTTATGTCCAAATACCATTGTCCCATGCTCATGCTCGACGCATAGGAACATACGATGACATTTTGTCGAGGGAGGGAATGCGCTATCATCGACCGTTGAAACTTGGCGGTGCGCCAAACACGACCACCCATCACCATAAGTGACAGATCATTTTAACTGCTGACGACTTGCTATTTGGCAAATCAATTAGCCATATTGCCAAATCATGCGTCGATCTCAAGACAAGAAGAAAGCTGTAAGGTCACGGGTATCCACGTCTACGGATTCATCGCTGCAGCTTCATTTAGAGGTCCAATACAGCGCTTTGATGTCGTCCAAGCACTCGAGCGTCGTCGCCATCGTGAAGCCAAGCCCTGTGTTTTCGTTTTGGACATTGGACATGTTCCTGCACGTGGGATCTCCAGCTGGATCGAGTTTATCCGACACGCAGCACAAAGAGCTAGCCAAGTACATTTGAACAATGAGAAACGTGTTTCGTCCATTTTCTCTTGCTGTGGAGTATAGCTCTTCGAGCGACGCTACACTAGATCCTGTCTCACCTGAGAATTGATCCAGACAAAGTCTTCCGTCTGTATGGTGTGTGGTGTTTCCGTCACTCCCTTTGTTCGTTTCTAGTGTTGAAAAGTCTGGATCTCTGATGAATTGAAGAAAATCTTTCTACACAGCCGACCGAAATTGCGCTTAAGTATGCGCGAAGCAACCCGTACAGCGGTGGGCTGCTTGGATAAGATGATCGATTCTACGAACTCAAGCAGCATTCGGACGAGTTTGAATATGACAGTTTGTCTCTGCCTGACTTTTAGCCTGGTGAATGACCAGATCAATTATTGACTGCAAGAAACAAAATCATTCGAGCTTTTTCTCAACTTGGAGACGGATCGCTGCGTGCTTCCATCACCAAATGAAGACTTGCTGTGCGTTTGGTCCTGACGAGAACTCCGATCTCTCGTCGTTCTCTGTCGACACGGCTGCATTTATTGACGAGCTCACTGAATACCAAGCAGCTGATGCATAACTACAAGCGATGTGGCGAAATTCGTCTTGATGGGCTTATCATTGTTCTTGCACCACGGAGATTTCGGCAGCGCGGATTTGCCGACGTTTTTGGGCGTGCTACTACGCGAATCGGGTACAACAGGGCCAATCACTCAAAATGCTGATCACACTGCTTTAATAATTGATTTCAACGTCATCTCAGGTGAATGTACGCTCCGGCGGGGTGGCGATGCATATCTGCATGCGCCTGCGCCGCAAGGGCGGCCGCCAGCAGAGCAGCATGACAGCCTTTTGAGTCATCAAGTAATCATGAATATTGTGGAGCGTATTCCGCGAAGCTCCACTGTTCATTTGGTTGTGACGGACGAATCGGCAAATGATTTGCTCATCACTAACCTATGCCTACGGAATACGGCTATTTGCCACATTTCGAGAGGAAGGGTTCAAGAGATGCCAAACATGTGTGCAGGTTGTTCAACTTGCATGAGACGCCAAGTTGACAAGTTGGTGTTATTTGTTGAGTTGGACTTGTAACGAGCAATGAGATGATCGTTGTGGCAGGAAATCTCCAGCTGATGAAGCTTGAGAAACAATAAATAACGCTAATCACTTAGTGAATATGAATGCTGCCTTCTTGCCATTATTTAATTACTCTCTACCAGCCTGTGATCTTTCTTTTGGTCTTGAAGCAGAAAGGCACGGATAAGTTGGCTTCGTGCACATACGAACGCACAGCGACATCGTAGCCCGCGAAGCCGAGGCCTTAATTCGGAACTCGGAATACAATAGAGCATTCATGTAAATGAATCGAACAAATTGTCATTTCCTGTAGGCTACACGCTGCTGCCTTGCAATATATTTTGATTGGCCATAATATTGAGCTCACAAAGTTCAAGTTTGGGTGGAATTCCCAATACCAGTTGCAAAGAGAAGGCGACATGATGAACATGGCCATTGTACTACCAGATGGGGGGCGCGTTCCGGCGACCCCAGGAAAGTACAGGATCGTCCCCCCACCAGATTTGAATAAGGTGGTAGAGCGGCGGTTCTTACTTGAGTACGATTTCCCATTTCTGATTGTACGCGCGATAGTAACGAGGCCGGCATTGGGAGCGGAACAACGTCAGGCTACGTGGCAAACAGAAAACTGGCGCATACAGCATCCACGCGTTGGAGGATTCGTCGCTGGCCCGCTGAACGGATACAAATTCAACGAGCCATCGTCCATGCGTCCACGCTCACGGGGTTTTCGTCGTCAATTCATCCCAGACATCTCCTACATTGACGAGCGGACATAGTCTCGTCTAACTCCTGAAGAGAAAAGAATGGGGTTTGTACCATGCGTACCTGCGGTTGTCATTGAACTCATTTCAGCGACAGACAAGATCAAAAAGTTGCAAGAGAAGGTGTCCAAGTTTATTCATGCTGGTACTCGCGAAGGTGTTATTGTCGACACAAGACGTGACCGGGTTTGGATCTACAGTCGAGGTCAGCGGCCGTACTTTGACCCATTGGCCCCTATTGAGTTCGACTCGTGGCCAGGATTTACGCTTGATTGCATTGCGATACGTGATGCACTAACACAAGCTGGTTTGGGCTAACAATCGAGTGGTCTCCGGACAAAACAAATAAAATCCGCACAACACCTCTTGGAGCCTCTGCATTATCTGTCCTGTTGCATAATTGAACTCCATTTCCTTGTGGAGCTCTCACACAGAGTCGCAATTTACCTTCAACCAAAAAGCACCAGTGAATATCACGAACAGTAATCTTCATCCTGTCAAATGTCATGATGAAAATCGAGCCTATGGTGGCACCAAAGCACACATTCATAGGTGCTTCACTTGAGATGCATCCGGGAAGATCAGTAGGGGTTACTCCAACCCAAGAGCAACAGCAGCGATAAGGATAACAACAACCACAACACCGAATCTGAACCCCACGGTCCACCTCTTCCATTCTACTACACAAAAAGAGAATGCGTGAGTCTTTGCGCCGAGCACAGCAATTGCGAGCGCACAAGCTCATCTTTGTAATCGAAACTTCCGCATTTGAACGAGCACCTGTACGTAGCCTTCAGCTGGCTTCTCCTTGGAGTTCTTATTGTGGTGCGTAGAGTACGGGAGGTGGATGAAGCAAGCAACATTTAAACCGATTCAAATTTCGAAAGCTCAAAAACGTTTTGATTGAATCGATTCACGCAAGAGTGGGGAGGTCGATTGAAATCTCAAACAAATGCCAATATTTACACGCATTCTCGAACTTAATTGGGCTCATTGGAGTGATTCATTTTGCGTAAGCCTCGTCGATTTGGGAATCACAATATCTGTCCGCGCTGTCCATGATTCCTTGAGCTGAGTCGAGCCAGAAATAAATGGCAACCCAATACCAAATCACTCGTTCTCCTTCGTACAAAATCGCTACACATGAGAGAAGCACAGCGACGAAAACGGCAGCAAGTCTGAATCCCACGATCCACTTCTTCCATTCTAAAAAAATAAATGCGTGAGTCTTTGAACTGGCCACAGGAAGTGCAAACGCACATGCTCTTCACCTTCGTAATAGCGAACCTGCGCTGGGACGTCTGGCATTTGAACGAGCACGTGTATGTCGCCTTCAACTGACTGAAAAGTTTCTCCCAAATATGCTTTATTGCAGAGCGTTAATGTGTCCTTCATTAGCGACTTCTCTTGGATCGGATCGTTGATGGCAGCTGGTAGATCGCTTTTCTCGAGCAGCTTGAGTTCATCTCCGTCTTCCTTGAGCCAGGCACCTCCATTGCGAGCGAGATGAAGTTTCAGACGGCGAGCTTTGAATCGAATAGAGATTTGTTCCTTGATCTTGGTCTTCAAGATGCCAACAGTTTCCTTGAGGTCTAGTTGAACTGGGAAAACGCCCTCCTCTCCGACGATCGCGCAGAACAGAGTGACCATTCTTCTTGGGTCTCGCAGTTTGAATCGTTTGGTGTGAATATCGTAATGAGTATTGTGAACGCAGGTCTAAACAGAGAGAGCTGGATTTTCGATAGCGCCGCCGTAAGAGAATTTTCGTTTTCAACCATCGGAAATCCACTACACAGTGAAGAGATAAAACCTATGTTAAGGCTCTCGTACTCGGAATGATCCGCTCACTGGCTACTATACCAGCAAATGTCTCCATGCATTGCATTGGGGATCAAATATCATCCATCTTCTCTTTTAGGCTGAGTTGAACTACTCCTATCGGCATATTGATTCTGCGACGGGGTTGACCTCTGTCTATGGAGTGACGCTTTGGTGCTGGTCTACTTCTTTCATCTCAATATGGACATGAAAAATAAAAGATCGGCAACCAACCGCCTCTCTTTCTTTATCTTTGCTTTCTCTCTACAAACACGAACTAGTTACGACACGAGTGGTGTGGTTGGTCCGGGCAGCGCACGTTGAAGGCCTCGGACTTAAAAGGCTCATAGGCCAGGCTCCTATGGGTTGCTTCAGCGCATTTTCTTCATCTTGAGCTTCTTTTCCAGTCGGTCGCGTGCCGATCCAGACTTGCGCTTGCTGTGATGGCTGCTGGAACTATTTCTATTGTGGTGTGGGCTGTGCACGGAACCATTGGTGGCAGACGAAGGCAGCGCAGACTTGGGCGAAACGATCGGCAGTGATGGACGAGCGACGACAACTGGAACCAGTGCTGGCATCGCACGGGTGGTACCGTTATTCACTGACGATGATTCCGTAGACGTGTCGCCAGACGAATGCTTGTTCGCAGGAGGAGGTGATGAGAGGCTTGAACGACTACGCTTGCGATGGGTCGACACAACAGGGCGCCGATGTGGTACTGCCATGTCTCCATTCGTTTCCACTGCTGGTGGCGCCATCGGGGGTGGAGGCGGCGACGATGGCGGTGGCGGCGGTGGAGTAGTTGGTGGTGAAGACATCGGTGGCAACGGCAGAGCATCCTTCGAAGCTCCACGCCTCGAAGAAGAAGCGATCGGCATCGTCGAAACCGGCACTGGTTCTGGGATTGGCGCAACACCAGCAGAAGGAGTCCCAGTCTTGGAGCGCCGACTGCTACTGCTTTTGTGGCTCTTTTTGCTGTGGCTCTTGGACGAGGAGCTTCGCGAAGACTTGGAGTCACGCTTCCCTGGACGGCACCGGGGGCACTTGTAATCATCCGGAGGATCCATCGTGTCTGGAATACCCACACAAAGCGTGTGCTGCCACGTCTGGCACACTTCGCACTCGACCATCTTGGTGAAATCGTCGTGGTTCATAGCCTTGATGCCACACACACAGTCAAACATCCACTCGCACTGGAAGCAGAAGAAATGCTCTGGTACTGCAGTCTCGGTAGCAGGAATAGCGCACCGCGTATGCAACCAGTTCTTGCACCGTTCGCACTGCACCATGGCCGTTCCGTCATCGTAGTTCTTGCCCTGGATACCGCACGAGCAATGCACCATCCACTCTTCTTCTTCCTCTGCCCCAGTAGCGGGCAACGGCAAAGAGACCAGCTGCACCGGCACCATGGACACCACCACAGACCCAGGAGCGATAGCACCACTGCTCTTCTTCTTTTTGGACGATGAGCCCGTCGTTGAGCTTTTCCGCTTAGGAGTCTTGGTCTTTGATCCCTTGGCTCGTTCCTGGATCTGGATTCTTGTCGCTTGAATGATTTGCTCCTTGACTTCAACCGTGATCTTCAACTCTTCGCGCTTTTCCTGCCGCCGCAACGCAAGCAGTGCGTCCACTGGCGCCGAGGGCAGCTTCGGATAGGCTGCTTCCAGCTCCGATTCGTCGCTATCACTGCTGCTGCTGTCCGGATCGTCGTCATCTTCTTCCTCCTCGTCGTTGTCGCTGTCATCCGCACTCGTGATCGTGAGGCTGCTGCTTGTGCTGCTGTCGGAGCTATTTCCGTCGTCGTCATCATTGCCATTGCCATTGCTGCCCATATTGCTGTTGCCATTGACTTCGCCAGGGGCCTCGCTTTCATCTGCTCCGCCGTCCGAATCGCTTGAGCTGGAGCTGTCGCTGTCGCTGGAGCTGGATACCGAGCTGCTACTGCTGCCGCTACTGCCACTCGTGCTGTTCAACGTCGTGGTAGTCGGACTCTGACTGCTCATTGACTGCAGCTGTTGCTGGTTGCGGTCGTTCGACTTGGTGCGCGCAGTGTCATCTGGCAAAGGGAGCAGCATGCTGCCGATCTCTGGCAAGAGCCACGACGAAAGCTCTTGAATCGGGAGCATGGCCTGGGGGTCAGCGCTGTGGAGCGATGCGAGCACATGCGACGCACACTGCAATAATAAACCAGCACACGGCATTTCCCCCAATCTCGCGTCAGTGAGACCCCTTCTTTCTCCGCTTCATGCACGCAGAATGACTCTTACCGATGTCCGTAGCCGCTCATCTTCGCACATGTTCTTGCAACCGCTGCAATCGCAGTTCGCATCCGTTTCCAGCGATCTCGGTACGATTAGATCGCTCGCAATCTGATCTTTCAGACGATCCTGCGCGCGCACCATCAGCCGCGCTGGTGCGCTCTCCACGGCACGCGCCAGCACGCACTCGGCGCGTGGGTGCGGCGTGACCAGCATCGTCCGTCAGTTTGCGCTTCTCAAGGGCGCGAAAAACCTCGCGACGGCACACACGCATTCCACCCTTTGCCAGACAAATAACCTCGGCACGAAACTCCCTGTACAAGAGCGGACAGAAAAAACCTCGGGGGCGTCCGTCCCGAATCAAAGCCGGTCGCAGTACGGGACGCACGCCCAGCGTGAAGGAGACCACTCATATCCGCAAGCATGAGCCAATGGAGGATGCTGCGCTGCGTGGCGCTGGGCTCGACAGCGACCGCCACGGCCTCGGCCTCTGCGCCCAATGGCGGAGGCCTGGCCTGGCGCCTGCGCAGACTCAGCACGTCGTCCGTGACGGATCGCCGCAAGCGCAACCACTTCCGTAGCAACAAGCACGACATCCGCAAGAATGCGCCGGCTGGCGGCGCTGCGACTGGCAACGACGGCGGCGATGGCAAGCAGCACAAGGAGCGCTCCTTTGGCGCTGCTGGTGCTGGAGCAGCTGGCAATGCGAGCGGCGGGTTCCGACAGGGGAAGAAGCACCAGCATCGCGTGTTCAACAAGAAGAACAACCAGGGCGGCAATGCGCGCGGAGGACCTGCGGAGCAAGCGCCAGTGTTCACCAACAAGTTCCAGAACCTGCTGTCCTTCGCGTTTGAGGAGGACAACAGCAAGAGCGATGTGCAATCCGGTGGAGACGAGAAGAAGAGCCTGGTGGTCAACCAGCATGGCGTGGCGACCAAAGCGTCCGACAACCTGCTGCTCTCGGCGCTTGGCCTGGACACCGACGAGGATGACGACGAGGACGTGGAGGCGGCGCTGCAGAAGAAGCACAAGAAGCAGCACCAGCGCGCAAAGCCAGCGGTGGGAGCTGTGAGCATGTTCCCGGCCAGCGGCTCGGCGGCAGCGTCCGCGGCGGCCATGGACAAGCGCAAGCAGCTCAACAAGAGCAAGAAGAAGAAGGACGGGCGCAGTCTGCTCAAGAACTTCCAGTTCGAGAACAGCCTGTTCGACGCTGACAACGACCTCTTCGGCCACATCGACTGGGACGAGAAGGAGAACAACAGCGAAGGCCGCGAGAAGCGTCGGTTCCAGCGTCAGCAGCGCAAGCAGCCGGCGTCCAAGCCCGTGATGCCGCAGAGCCCGCAGGAGGTAGAGATCCCCACGAGCATCTCGGTCAAGGACCTGGCTGAGCGCATGAGCCTCCGCTCGAAGCTGCTGCTGCGCTCGCTCAAGGATCTCGGCGAGCGTGGACTCACGGACGACTCGATTCTCATGGCTGATATCGCTGAGCTGGTGGTGGAGTCGCTGAATATGATTCCCGTGCTGCTGCCGCCTGATTTTATCGATCTGGAGCTCACGGTGCCGCCGGAGGACTGCTCCATGTTCCCCGTGCGCCCGCCGATCATCTCGGTCATGGGCCACGTCGATCACGGCAAGACGACGCTGCTGGATGCGCTGCGCAAGTCCAAGGTCGCGGCCTCCGAAGCCGGTGGCATCACGCAGAGTATCGGTGCGTTCACGGTGAACCTGGGCAAGAAGTTCGGCAACCAGAGCACCATGACCTTCATCGATACGCCCGGCCATGCCGCGTTCAGCAGTATGCGCTCGCGCGGGTCCGAGGTGACCGATATCATCGTTCTGGTCGTGGCTGCGGACGATGGCGTGCGCCCGCAGACCGTCGAAGTCGTGCAGCTGGCGCTCAAGAACAACGTGCCGATGGTCGTGGCCGTGACCAAGTGCGACATGCACGCGCATGACCAGCGGGAAGTCGTCAATCGCATCGGCAGCGAGCTGCTGCAGCACGGTGTCGTGGTCGAGAGCATGGGCGGCGAGACCCCGCTGGTGTGCGTCTCGGGCAAGACCGGCGAAGGCCTGGACAGCCTCAAGGAGACCATCGCGCTGCATGCCGAGGTCATGGATCTTCGCGCTGAGGCCAAGGCCAGTGGCGAAGCCGTGGTCATGGAAGCCAACGTCGCTCGTGGCGTGGGCACGCAAGTGGACGCGATCGTGAAGTGGGGCACGCTGAAAATGGGCAGCATCGTCGTGTGCGGCCTCGAGTACGGCAAAGTCCGCGCGCTCGTGGACCAGGATGGCAAGCGCGCCAAGCAGATCACGCCGGGCAACCCGGTGCGAGTGATCGGTCTCAAGGGTCTGCCGAACGCCGGCGATGCGCTGTTCACTGTGGAGAGCGAAGAACGCGCCAAGGAAGTTATCGAGCAGCGCAAGGAGCTCGTGGAGTGGGACCTCATGGCCACGGCCGAGGAAGAAGACGAAGCGGCCAATGGCAGCGCCACACCGCGTCGGAGACGTAAGTACATGGGCGCTCGCCGCAAGTGGGAGGCCGTGGAACTCCAGCGTCGCCATGACGCCGATGAGGCCAAGCGCATCGCGTCTCTGCAGCCTGGCGATGTTGGCTACATTGCCAACATCGTGCCGATCATCGTCAAGACCGACTCGGCCGGTGTGATCGCGGCCATTGACGACCTGATCGCGTCGCTACCGGCCGATGAAGCTGCGATCAAGTGCATCAGCTCGGCTGTTGGCCCGGTCTCCTCGTCCGACATCGCCATGGCCGAGGCCACGGGCGCCACCGTGTACTCGTTCAACGTCAAGCACCCGGGCACGATCGACAAGGAGGCGCTGGACAAGAACGTGAGTCTGCGGTCGCACCGCGTGATCTACACGATGCTGGACGACATCAAGGAGCTGTTGAGCGAGAACGTGTCGCGCGTGGAGCAGACCGAGGTCATCGGCGCGGCCGAAGTGATCCAGGCCATCCCGATCACGACCTCTGGCCGCCGCACGACCAACATCGCCGGTTGCAAGGTGACCATGGGCACGATGAACATGCAGGCCCGGTACCGCCTGATCCGCGACGGCGAGACGATATCGGAGGACGTGAGCATGGAGTCCATGCGCCACTTCCAGCAGAAGGTGGCCGAGGTCACCAAGGGCCAGGAGTGCGGCCTCCAGTTCGACGGCCTCGACGAGTTCCTGCCTGGCGATCTGCTGCAGGCGTACACTGTCAAAATGGTCAAAAAGGCGCTGTAAGCGGGTCTTTTTGACACGTCGCAAATCGTTGGATGGGTTTATCGGTCGGACGGTCCGAACCCAGACCCGTGACCCCCAAGCGTCCCATCCCTCCCCCCTGTCTTCTCGGACCGTGTATTTATACCAGCCCGTCCTGATCGTTGGTGCACCTCTATGATTTCGAGTACCTGCCGTATCTGATATGCCTCTCCAATGCCTTTTGGACCGGCCGCAATAGACTTTCGAACCTGTAATAATCCATGTTTCCCCTCTCAATACAAGTCGCTCCGCTGGGTGTGTCCCGCAGGAGTGATTGTCCGGAGCAGTCCATTTGAAAAACCCACAGCCAGGCCCGAGAGCGCGCCAAGGCAACAGCGGGAGATTGGTGGATGGATCCGCACGGCGTGAACCCGCTCTCGATGCAGCCCATGTCCATGCCCATGGCGGCCATGGGGAACGTGAACGGCGGGGCCTCCATCCCGGCCTCGGTCGGCCCAGGTGGCGTGCCAGGCGGCGCCGGCGGGAACCCGGGCGCTCCGGGCGCACCCGGCGCCCCCCACATGGGCATGGGCATGAACGCCATGAACGCGCCCTACGGCATGGCCCCGCCGCAACAGCAGCAGATGATGATGAACATGAACGCCATGAACAACATGAACGCCATGAACGCCATGAACATGGGCATGAAGATGAACCCGAACGCCGCCATGAGCGGCATGAACCCGGCCTCCATGCAGCAGGTCCCCGTGGGCGCGCAGAGCCAGCTGCCGAGCGCGGACTGGCGCATCCAGCTCACGCGTGAGCACCGAGCCAACCTCATCGCGAAAATGTACGTGCATGTATTTCATCGTGGTGTCGTGTGCGAAGAACGCGGAAGAACGCTGACGTAACATTGTGGGTGCGAACAGTTATAACGAGATGGTCCGCGTCTCGGCCGACCCGCCGCCGGGTATCAAGCTCTGGATGAACGTGTCCTGGTACGAGCTGACGCTGTACAAGGAGTCGCGCACGCAGGAGGACTACATCAACAAGATCTTCAACCGTCTCAAGTCGCTCCGCTCGCAGCAGACCGACATGAACGCGTCCATCGCTGCGCAATCGCTGCCGAACAACGGCACTCTTTCCCGATTGGACTTCTCCTACTACAACTCGATGCGAGTGGATCCGCATGCGGTGCCGCACGGCATGCCCGGCGGCGCGCCGGGTCCTCCCGTGGGCGCATACCCTGGCCACCCGCAATTTGCCGGTGGTCATCCAGGTGCCCCACCCCCGCAGCAGGTAAAACCAATGGTTGGTGGTGGCCCAGGCATGGCGAATCCTGCCGCACCAGGGGCCATGAAGGAGAGTATTACTCCTCGCAACAGCATTGGAGGGGCACCGAAGCAGGAGCCGCCACAGCCGCTGGGAAACATTGCGGATAGTGCTGCTGAATACTGGCGTCAGCATGCAGCGTTGAAGGCCAAGTACCATGATGATGTCGACAAGGTGCACAGTGCGTTCAAGAAGTACGTGGATCACATGAAGGACCACAACGAGACGGACCAGAAGAAAAAGCTGCGGTACTTGCTGAGCTACGTGCAGCTCTGTGCGAGTGTGCTTAGTGAAGACAAGACGACGCACCAGCCTCGCAAGCTGGAGGAGTTGGACAAGGTGTACAAGTACATTGTGAAGATTGTCAACCCGTATTTGAAGAAGCTGCGCACCGAAACGGATAAGCGCAGTTTCCCTGGTAGTGGCAGCACGGGAACGACTCCACCGTCTGGCACGGGGTCTAGTTCGTCTAGTTCAGCTCCACAGAACGGTCCTGGTCCCATGGGCGGCAATGGACCCTCGATGAACATGATGAACCCGAACGGACAGATGGATCTGCGCCAGCAGCAACAGCCTCAACAGCAAGGAGCTCAGCAGCACAGTGGTGGACCTCCCCAGCAGCAACAGCAAATGCATCAGCAAAAGGGCCAGTCGAATGCTGGCAGCCAAGGAGCTCAGCAGCAACAGCAACAGCAGCAAGGCGCTCCCCAGCAAAATGCACCACAAAATACTGCGCAAAATGCCCAGCAGCAGAAGCAACAGCAGTACCAGCAGCATCTTCAGCAACAACGCCAGCAACAAATGCAGCAGCAACAGCAGCGACTTCAAATGCAGCGCCAACAGCAGCAGCAACAGCAGCAGCAGCATCAGCAACATCAGCAACAACAGCAGCATCAACATCAGATGCAGCTCCAGCGTCAGCAGATGATGCAGCAGCAACAACAGCAACAGCAAAAGCCTCAGCCTGGTCAGGGTCCTCATGCGCAGCAGCCAAACCAAATGAAGCCGCAGCAACAGCCAGGACAGTCAAATCAACCTCAGAATCAGAACCAGCAGCGTCAGCAGCAGGAACAGCAGCAGAACCAACTTCATAACACAAACCATCCTTCGCAAGCCGGTGCCGCTGCTCACCAGCAGCAGATGAATGCAAATCATCGTCCACCGCAAGGTCAGCAACATCCACCCACAGGACCGAACCAACCTGCGACCCAGCCGCCGTCTCAGCAGCAACAGCCATCGTCTTCTCAGGGTCAGTCGCAATCGCAAGCTCAGGCTCAAGCTCATCAGCAGCAATTACGGCAGCAGCAACAACAGAGACAACAGACACAAGCTCAGCACGCGCCGTCTCCGTCTCCGCAGCAAGGGCAAGGCCAAACGCAGGCACAAACACAGTCGCGTGAATCGTCTTCGCACAACGACAACTCGGGTCTGGGGCTTTCCATCGACGACTCGAGTCTGTATGGCGGTATGGAACTGCAAATGCCTTCCAATCTGTCCTCGGGCTCTTCCAATTATGCCGTCAGCTTCCCAAGTGACTTGTCGCCCACGAATTTCTCGGGATCCATGGACCTGGGTATGCTAGACATGGACGGCCCCGGGCTGATGTCGTATGACGGCCAGGACGGCGCAAACGGGTCTTCGCAAGCAGGAGGCAGTCGGGGAGGCTCTGGGAATGTCTCCAACGACGGTTCGAACGACGACGATAGCGGGGACGGCTCGGACCTCATGACGTTTGTTGAAGCGCTGTAGACCAGTTGAGTGTTACTTTGTCTTTATTTTGACCCGCAATGAAATTCATGTACACTCGTCCCATGTTCATCACATCGCTTTATGAAAAACTTCTATTATCGTATCTAGCATCTCAGCAATCAAAGGCAAAATGTACACACTCTATCATCAAACACGCATTCTAATATGCTCCCTCTAGGCCGTCGCCACGCCTTCGGGCTGCAGCGACTCCAGCCACAGCATCATCTCGTCAGCCCCGCCTTCGTGCGCATGTTCCAGCGCCTGCGGGATGGAGCAGAAGGCGCGGTGGTGCGTGTACAGGAACCGCGCGATCTCCAGGTGGTCCATGTAGGCAGCCACGTTCAGCGCCTCGAAGGTCATGCACGCGTCGTGGTAGTACTCCGTCAGCCATTGCACCATCACAATGTGGCCACTGCTGGTGGCGAGCTCCAGCGCGATGGGCGACCAGCGGGCATCCACAGGCGCGCCTTCCTCGTCAACCGTGGCTGGCGGATGCGCGTGGAGCCACTCGAACACGTCCAGGAATCCCTGGCGGGCAGCCTCGTTCACGGCCTTGAAGCTCGTGGTCCATGCGCCAGACGCCGTGTTGCTGGAGTAGTCGTGGAGGAACTGCAGGATGTTCACGCAGCCAAAGGCAGCCGCCTGGTCCATGACAGTCGTACCAGCCGATGGGCTCTGCGCCAGCAGCTCCTGGAAGTGGAAGACAAGCCATTCCACGCAGTCGAGATGCCCTCCCACGACAGCGGCCACCAGCGCCTTGACGGCGTCGTCGCTGTCCGTGATCTGCACCAACTGGTGCTCGTACAGGAACGTCAGGATCATGTGATGGCCATTGCCGGCGGCCTTCTCAATCGCCTCGACGCTGCAGACCGGAAGCGTGCCGTTGACTCCCATGGGCAGGATCTTGGCGTGGTCGTGGAACCATTGCAAAATGTCCACTTGGCCGTACTGCGCCGCGACATCCATCCACGAGCCGTTGTCTTCGTCGCACTTGAGCGCCTTCATGGGCAGCGTCTCGATGAGCCACGTGAGCACGTGGAGATGGCCGTTCACGACAGCCGCGCGCACCATCTTGGTGCCCACAGTCTCCAGACAGGCCGGGAACTGCATGCCCAGGTACTCCAAGATGTACACGTGGCCGTTGCGCGCCGCATTGATCATGGCCGTGGGCGTGGCTTCGTCCTTGCGGTGCTCGCAGAGCCACTTGACGACGGCCAGATGGCCCTCGGAGCAAGCGTAGTTGAGTGCCGCCGACGTGCATCCTTCGCTTCGGTGGGCGTCCAGCCACTGCATCACGTGCAGGTGGCCGTTCTGGGCCGCGAGGTTCATGGCGCGCGTGGTGCATCCTTCGCTGCGGTGCGCGTGGAGCCACTCGACGACGCGCAGGTGGCCGTGCATGGCAGCGTAGTTCATGGCCTTGGTCGTGCAGCCCTCGGAGCGGTTGGCGTGCAGCCACTGCACGATCTTGAGGTGCCCGTTCTTGGCGGCGTCGTCCATGGCGCGCGAGGAGCAGCCGTTCAGGCGCTCGGTCGAGTTCAGCCACACGAGGATGTCCAGGTGGCCGTTGCTAGCCGCAAAGTCCATCACGAGCGAGTCTTGTTCATCGTCCGTGGTCTTCGACCCGGCGCGCTCGAGCGCCAGATGCTGCACGAGGAACTTGAAGCCGTTGGCGGCGGCCTGCTCGATGGTCCAGAGGCCCGAGTGGTCCAGGTAGTCGCTCAGCTGCTCCCAGACGTGGGGCAGCTCCAGATCGCTCACCAAACGCGCCGCCGCCAGCACCATTGGCTCTCGTGCGAGGAACTTCAGATTCTGATGCGCATCCTCTGGACCCCCAGAGCCTCAGCCTAACCGGTTTGCCTTCTCAACCGGCCGGCTGCAGTATGAAACTGTTTTTTCTTGGCAGATACTGGACGAGGGGACGATGCGCGTCCCTGTCGCTTTAAGTGCACTGGGAGTTTGTATGCGCGTGGGGGGTTCAGAGCGAAAGGGTGAGCTATTTTTAGCGGCCGGCCGCCAGTGTGTGGCGGAGGGCAGCCGTTTCTCTCATTGGCGCCAGAGGCCGAGGCGAAAGCCAGTGCGACTGAACTGAGCAGTTTCCATTATGGATCCCGGCGGTTAACCGCATGGAGAGCTCATGTCAGAGACCTGATAATCGCTCGGGTGGCTTTGGGTGATAGACAGGCTTGACAGCAGGAGCGCTCTGGGATCAGATGAAGGCAAGATCCCTCCTTCGCTCTGAGACGTCGTGGACGTGGGCGATCTTTCTCTCTGGGGACGCCTCACATGTCGCTAAACGCTAAAATCCCTCAGCAAATCTGCCGCTTCAACCAACACGTGACCGTACTTAAGCGAATCCAGGGTATCCAAATAGGTCGCGGTCACTCATTTGGGGTACCGACACAATCGCACTCTTCTGCAATGACCTCTTCCGTTGTCGCTCGCTCGTCTTGGCATGGTCGAGTTGTTTCTAACAACTATGGCCGGCACGAACGGAGCCATTCGATCACTTGTAATCGTTTTGTGACTTTGTCATCTGACGAAAGCTTTGCCTGGAAACACACAGTGACTTTTCCTCTCGGCGCTCAAAAGTGCACCATTGCATCTCGAATCGTGTCGTCTTTTTAATGACATGCCACCAAACATATCCCATTACAGTAGCTTTGGAGCTGATCTTCATCGTCGACAGTATATTCTGCAAGCTCATAAGGAATTACCGATACTTATGCAAACACAATCGAATGTCTTTAACTTGCGATCAACCTCACCGTATCCTACGGGTGGACTGCATTCGTCAATTTCCCTCTATCGCTGATCTTAAAGGCGGAAGTTCTCCGCTGCGTTACTTCCAGTTCGACAGGAGCGAAGATCCACGAGTCCGAACGATGGCACTTTCGACTGGAAGCTTTATCAGCAACTGCATGTGATACCTGTGACTGACAGGCGCAGTATTTCATAGCTTTGTTTAATCATGAATGGATAGAAGCGGAAACGCGACTAGAGCAAACCGTTTATATTGTCTTTGGAAATGAATGCATCGTATGGGGACCTAGCCATGCTGAATAATTAGAGAGAAGCACGCCGATCGCTTACTCGCCCAGCACTTCGGTCGCGAGCTTGGTCACGTCATCGTCCACCTGCACGACGTGCTTGTGCAGCGACTGGCACTGCTCCTGCAGCGTCGTGATGTGGCCGCGCTGCACGTTGAGGCACTTGTTGAGCCGCTCGATCTCCTCGCTCGCCGTGTTGAGCTTCTTCTGGTAGTCGACGCGCAGCTTATGCAGCTCATCGCTCATGCGGTCCGTGATCTCCTCGATCTTGGACAGCAGCAGCACCTTGTCGGCCTGGTGGATCGACATGAGCTTCTGGATCGTGTCCTCGTGCGACTGGACCTTGCACTCGAGCGCGTACAGCTGGTCCTTGACGCTCACGCGGCTCGTGACCGACGTAGACGAGTTGCTCGGCGACATGGCGCGGCCCGTGACTGAAGATATGCGGCGCATGGTCGGCGTGGGCGACAGCTCCTCCTCCATGTCGTTGAACATGCGCTCGCTCTCCATGCTGATCTTCATGTTCTTCATGCTGTTGCCGGTGGCCGAGAGACGAGATTCCATGGCGACTGAGGAGGAAGGAGGCGGCGAGCTGCTGGACGTGGGCGATTGCAAAGTGGGCTCGTCCATGGGTTGACTCACTGAGCGGAGCGCCAGAGCAGCAGCTGTGCGCCCAGGACGGGCGTATTTTTGTCTTGATCGTTGCATTTCTGATCCAAAATACGCGCACAAGAATAGACGCTCAAAGCCGTTGACGGGCTCTCTTCGTCTTCACTGGCTGAGGAGGGAATGCATCTGTTCATGACCGTCATCTTACCACATGTAGAGCACACATCGGGGACAGGACTAGCCCATGCTGGAGCTCTTGAACTTCTGGAACATGGACGACGCCAGCGACTGCTTGCGCTCGCCAATGCCGCTGCCAGAGTAGCTGCTCGAGCTGAAGCCGAAGTTGGAGGGCGATAAATAGTGGTCCGAGGGCGAGGCGGACGAGGCCAAGTACGGCGCCGGCGTGGACGGCATGGAGGCAGTCAGGCCTGTCGGAGGGCGGTTCGTGGGTGAAGCCATGGGCACCGCCGTAGATGAGGAGCAGGAAGAGGACGAGGATCCGACCGAGTCGGCGCTGTGACGGCGGCGTTTGCGCACGCACACGACGCACACGCGCAGACTCGTCGTGCCCACGTCAGGCAGCGCGACGTCCATCTTGGGGCAGCACTCGGAGCAGCAGACTTCGCCACACAGACGGCAATGGTGCCGGCGACGAGAGAGGCTGAACTGGGCTTCGCACGAATGGCAGCGTGGTCGCTCGTGGTTGCGCACCCACAGCGTTCGATGGGCCAGGAACGACTGCGAGAGTCGGCGACTCGTGACGATCTCCTCGAGCTTGGTGATCTTGAGACAGAGCGAGCGCACTTTGGCGCGACGTGAGCCCATGGGCAACTGCGCCTTCTCCAGAATGGACGCCACGAACTGCACCTCGACGTAGCCTTCGCGGTTCTTGGCCTCGCGCACCATGATGCCCGTGGGCTGCAGGTCCACCGGTCGGCCGTTGAACTCCTCCATCCAGGGCTGGCACTGCGGCAGGTAGCAGGACTGCAGCGTGCGCACGTACATGGGCGCGCGCTCGTGCTCGTCGGGCTCCCAGTCGTTGACGAGCATGCACTCGTAGTCCAGCAGGCAGTAGTTGGCTCGCGATGCGAACATGCGGCCGGACTTCTCGCCCAGCACCCACTTGATGCTGAGATTGCCCTGCGGATCAGCCTGTAGCGAGTTCTGGTACTCCTCCATGTACGACGAGGCCAGGCCGCCCGTGCTGGAGCTGCTGGTGTGGCGCTCGAGCGACGGAGACGACGAGGGAGCTGTGGACGCCGTGGTCATGCGCAACGGCGAAGCTGAGGCCGAGACGGGCGTCAGTGTGGGGCGGAAGCGCGTCGAAGTGCGGTTCCGGTCGTTGTTCAGGAACGACGCGTGGTTCTCGTCCACGCCCACGACGCTCTCCTCGTCCGAGTCCTCGTCCAGGTCGTGCTCCGAGTCGGAGCTGGAGGACTCGCCGCTGGTGCCGAGATGCGGTGGCGGGCGCAGCTTCAGGCGGTGCGACATGGTCTTGCTGCGGTGGTGGCGATTGCTGCCGTTGCTCAAGATGCTGTGGTTGCTGGGCGCGCTGGTGAGCTTCCGGGCGCCCGCGGCCGCGCTCTTGGCCTTGTTCTTGCGCTTGCGGCGCATGTAGATCAGGCCGGACGCGCTGGTCTTGACGCCCACGAGTCGCTGCATGGGCACTTCCATGTCTTCTCGGTCTGACCGGATGATCACGTCCACGACCTCGGCCACGGTGGCCGGCATGACGCAGACGCACTTGACGAAGTACTGCTGCAGCAGCTTGGACGCGTACAGGTGGCCTGCGTTCAGCGCCTCGTACTCGGCGGCCACGGAATCCAGGTCCGCGCCGCTGATGGGGTCGACGCTCGTGGCCATGGTGTCGCTGATGGCGATGTTGCTGGCGCTGGCGCTGGCCACAGCACTGGCGCTGCCGCTGTTGCCGCTGTGCATGGTGTTCCACAGGAATGCGTTCGTGCCGATGGGGCACACGCGCTCCATGAGCAGCACGCCCGCGGCCGCGACGCTATCGCTCGGCACGCTGCTCCACTTGACGGCGCTGGACGCGCCAAAGCCAAAGAGACTGAGCGCGGCGCGTGCCTGCGACTCGAGGTCCTCGTCCGTGGCCGGCGGCAGCTGGTGCCTCGAGAGCGGCGGCAGCTGCAGGTTGAGCGCCGAGACGTTGGCGGTCGAGCCCGTGGCCGCCAGCAGCAGGCTCTTGGGGTTCGACTTGCCGCGCGGTCGGCCCATTGAGGCTGGCGAGTGGGGACTGACGGAGGGGCGACGCAAAGTGAACTTCCGGAAAGGAGGTGGGGGGAAGCAGTACCGTCGGCCCTGAGATAGGTTCAGTCAGCTGCTCGCCAGAGAGCAGGAAGAGGAAGAGAGTGGGAGCGGCCGAATTCGTTAGAGGGGGGCCACGGTACGCCGTCTCGGTTGATGACGGCTCTATTTTCTTTTTTCTTTTTTTCTTCTTTGGATGGATTCGATTGACTTGAGTATTGTATGCTGCATGTTTGCCAGGTGGTTGGCGAGATTTCGGTTACGATGTTCTTATATTCACTTTTTGAATGGTGACGTCAGGAAGCCGGATACATTCATGGGTTACGGTCCAGATCCAGAACCTTTCTACCGAAAACGTACAGTGGACGTTCATTAGTATGCAGGGCGGCAGTTACCTACGTTTTTTTCGTGGAGTGTCAACAGGGTGAAAAAAAGAAAAAGAAACAAAACCACTGACTGACTGACTCGCTCTGCCGCCGCTTCGATTCCGTCAGCTGATCTGATGACGGCATCTGGTGCGTGTCGGAATAAAAGAAAGCACGCGCCCTCATGTTTTTAGCCAATCTGCATCCATCAGGGGTAGGGACAATCTTCCTGTTTACGCCCACGGCACTCCGTCTTCATTTGTGCAGTGTATGTATCCGGACAAGGGTAGGGCTTTGGCTGCCTACCACCAAACGTAACCGGTTACGCGTGCGTGTGGGTTACGGTCGTCACGCTCGGATACGCCTGTCGGATATGCCTGTCATGCAGTCGCATGAGCTCCAGATCCTGCGGCTGGCCGCCGGCTCGCGCGCGGTCGTCTCAGCCCTCTGTGTGGCCACGGTGCTGCTGGTCACGCCCTACGATATGTCCTCGGCGGTGGTTGGGCCGCTCTCGGCGTTCGCGCCTTGGGACGGCGTGTACTTCGCGCGCATCGCGCAGTTCGGCTACGAGTTTGAGCACACGCACGCGTTCTTCCCTCTGTATCCGCTGGTCGTGCGGCTGCTGAGCCACGCGGTTCCACTGCTATCACGCGCCACGGCCATCGTGCTAAGTGGTTGGCTGGTTAGTAACGTCAGCTTTGTGCTCGCGGCGCTGTTCCTCTATCGCCTCGGACGCCTCGTGCTGCATGATGACACGGTCGCCAGACGTGCGGCGTATCTGTTTTGCATTGCGCCATCCAGCGTGTTCATGTCGGCTGTGTACACTGAGAGGTGCGTGCGTGCGCCTTGCACTGAATCTCTCACTATCATGCGACTGACGTGCGTGTGAATATCAGCTTCATGTGTCTCTGCAGCTTTGCCGGCATGTTCTACCTGGAGAGGCACAAGCGGTCCCATCGCTCGCTCGATCTGCTGTACTGTGCGCTGGTTTTTGGCTGCGCTTCCGCCATACGATCCAATGGAGCTCTGCTGTCCCGTACGTCTTGCCTGTCCGCTTGTTCTGCTTGGCTGCGCAGCTGACGCTCGTTCTGGTGCAGTCTACATCGCGTGGCATCGGTTGACGGTGTCGCCTTCGCCCTTAGGCTCTCCATCTCGCTTCCTGAGCTTCTGGATGACTACTGCGCTGTTCGGCGTCATCGCCATCGGACCCCAAGTGGCCTACTTCGTCAACGCCATGACCACGTTCTGCCCTTCGCTCTTTAGTGCAACGAGCTCACGGGAGGATCGTCCGTGGTGCTCAAGTGCGATCCCCAACGTGTCCGCCATGTACATGTTCGTCCAGAAGGAGTACTGGAACGTCGGTCTCTTCAAGTACTACGAGTGGAAGCAGCTACCCAACTTCCTGCTGGCAGCACCAATGCTGCTGCTCAGTGGCCATGGCCTCTTCACGCACTTTTGGGCGCGGTTCATCCGTCCAAGCAAGAGGCAGCCACGAGCCACGGCCTACTACGTGCATTGGCTCTTCCTGACAGTCAACGCGCTGCTCGTGGTGCATATCCAGGTCACCACACGGCTCCTGTGTGCCTGTCCGCCGGTGTTTTGGGCCCCAGCGGCGTATCTGATGGCGCCTGGCGAGCAGTCAGGCCTCTCTCGCATGGGGCGAGTGGTCTTGGTCTACTTCTTGCTGTTCAATGTGCTGGGCATCGGTCTCTTCAGCGCATTTTACCCTTGGACATGAAAAATAAACGATCATCGTGAGCTTCTTCTCCAGTCGGTCGCGTGTCGATCCAGACATGCTCTTGCTGTGATGGCTGCTTTGTGGTGTGGGCTGTGCACGGAGCCATTGGTGGCAGACAAAGGCAGCCGAAATCAGTGTTGGCACCGCACTGGTCGTTCCATTGTTCACGGATGAGGATTCCGTAGACATGTCGCCAGACGAATGCTTGTTCGCAGGAGGAGCTACTTGCGATGGGTCGACACAACAGGACGCCGATGTGGTGGTGCCACGTCTCCATTGCATCCACTGCCAACCACAGAAATGTAACAAAGGGACTATCACTCTAGAGTGATGTTTGAATGGAGACGTTCTTCACTTCAGATAATACAGGCCTAGCTTTCAACGCTAATTGTCCTACCGATCTCTCTCGTCTCGTCCTTCGCTGGCTTCGTCCAGCAAGCGCAGCAGCGTGCGCACCATCTCGGCCGAGATCTCGCTCTCGTTGGAGCGCGTGACGTTCGGGTCCATGAGCACGCTGCTCAGCAGGCGCTTGGTGGACCGCGTGGCGAAGAACGCCTCCTCGACGATGGCAATGAAGATGTTGAGCACCACGTAGATGAAGAGCGAGATGAACGAGTAGAGGTAGATCTTGCCCGAGAGCGCGTACCGGTGCAGCTCGAACATGTCGAACGTGTCCAGGATGATGTCGCCGTTCATGACGGCGAACAGCGTCGTCATCGAGCTCGAGAGCGACCCGAAGGCCGCGATCTTGTTGCCAAAGTAGATCGTGCCGAAGAGCGCGTAGCCGATGAAAATGGGCGACACGCCGACCAGGAACTGCAGCACGCGGGGCGTGCCCCACTTGAGCGTGAGCACGATCGAGTAGATGTGGCGGTTGTGGCCTAAATACCCGACCAAACAGGCCCAGAGCAGCAGCACGGCGCTGGCGTGCAGCAGCCGGTGCCAGTAGTGGAGCGGCACGTGGGCTGTGAGCAGGAACAGGCTCCAGACGGAGCTCCAGAGCAGCAGCGACAGCGCCAGCAGCACGACCATCTGCAGTCCGTTGACCATTTGCAGCTTGAGCGACCACGGGATGTCGGTGTATGGACCAGTGGGATGCTGCTGCTGGGCTTGGTCACGAAGCAACGAGCTCGCGTGCGCCATCCTGCCATCACAAGAGCCATCAGTGTCATGCCTTGAAGGCCCACGAGAGACAAGGAAGAAACGTACAGCCGCAAGGACCGACTGAGCGCCTTGATACTGAGCGCCATGTAGAGCAGCACGACCGAGAGCACGACGAGATGCAGCCACAGGAACCGCTGCTGCAGCACGCGCCAGAGCGAGGCCGGACGCTGCACCTTGCAGCGCGTGAGCTCGCACTCGTCCAGCTGCACTGAGAGCCGCGCGTGCTGCACGGACCGCAGACTCAGACTCACGCCCCATTCGAAACACTCGCTGTAGAACAATCCGTCCTGGCGGTCGCGCACCGAGAACGCGACCTGGACCGACTCGAGCGACCGCACCAGTGCGGCCTGCTGGCGCCGCGAGAGTGAGGGCGAGAACGGCCCCACAGCCGCCGAGTGCTGGTCGACCGCATAGTCCGTGGTGGTCGTGGCGCTCGGCCCCTTCCTGCGGACGACGCGCAGCCGCAGCGGCTCAATCTCGTGAGAAGTCTCGTTGCGGATGTACTCGTAGTTGGCCACACTGGCGTTGCCGACGGAGAAGTACGCGTCGCGGATGAAGTGCACGGCCGTCACAGTCTCGTTGATCGTCGAGAGCTCCCGCTGGTAGCGAGGCCTTGTACACACGCATGGAGTCAGTGACTATCTCTCATAAACGACACCATTTGAGTCCACGTACGTGACACCAACGTCGTTGGATGGAGGCAGGAAGAAGAACGCCCTGTTGCAAAGCGGATATTGAGTCTCAGCCACAATGAGATCCACAGAGAGAGCAGCACGTGTTACCAGTTGCGGTGGGAGGCGCGCACGTAGGCCGCGTTCTGCGCATCGTAGAGCGCCATGTGCGTGGCCGTGAGTATGAGCAGGATTACATGCAGCACTAGTTTGGTCGGGAAGCGGCGGTAGGCCGTCCACTTGTCGTACGGGGCCAGCAGCAGTTGCTCCACAGGCCCCAGTGGCCGCTTGCGGCTGCCTCGCCTGGGGCGCCAAAAGGAAGACGACGGCGACGAGTTGAGGTCGCCTGGAAGACCATTGGTGTCTGTGGCCACCTCGGCCGGATCAATTAAACGCCGTTGCAGCTCCGCTTCTTCGTCCGCTGACATTTTCGCCTGATCCGCCAAACGAAAGAAATCAATCCGCTCGCCAGATCAGATGAGGTGGTACATACCGGTATTTGCAATCGGTTTTTGTATGAGATTGAGAAGAGAGAGACGGAAATAAACCGCACGCGCATTGGATCACTGGCGCCGGTCGGGACGGTGCTCATGGCCGTGATGCATGCTGCCGCTGAAGACCCCATTGACACTGCGCCGGAAGAACTGCCTCTGGGTGAGCAAGCGGATGATGCACTGGCGGACCAACAGGCGGATCTGGCGCTTGCTACTGAACCCACAGTGGGCGGAGACGAAGACACGCCAGCCGCAGACACAGCGAACACGATAAAGGCGGGCGGAGAAAGCGCCGCTGCAAGCAGAAGCGAGACTCCGGTCACGATGGATACTGACTCACTCGCTGCGACGGCAAACCCAACGATTGAGATGGACGCAGAACCCACATCGATGGTCGTTGACCCCGAAGAGCCGACCACTACAAAGCTTCCCGTGGGAGAAGAACCCACTCCAGAAGCGGCCGCAAGTGAAGAACCAGTACCTGCGCCACAAGCGACCACGGACGACCCGCTTTTAGACGTTGAGCCCACGCCAGAGCCATCCCCGACTGATCCTCCTGTCACAACTACCCCACCAATGGATGAAGCCACCAACGCATCGACGACGCCCAATACGGATGAGCGAACGGATGCTGAGGAAGATCCAGAGTCGACGGACGAGCCAACAGATGAATCAACGGATGAACCAACGGAGGAGTCGACACCCGATCCGCTTATGGAGGACGATACTACCCCAACAGAGGCGGCGTCGACTGATCCGCCTGCTGTGGGGACCGAGCCCCCCGCAAGACAGACGCAGTCCCCCACACAGGACGTTGCCACGATCACCCCGGCCCCAACCACGATCACGCCAGTACCGACCACAGCCACCAGCGAACCTGCCACAACTGGGACCGCATCTGGGTCTCTGCGCGTGGCTGACTCGGCTCTATTGGCCAACAACACAGGCCACGGCAGCCACTTGGACCAAGGCAATCCGCTGGCGTTTGTGGCGATTGCGGGGCTCTGTTGCTTTTTCCTCGTGCTTTGGGGCCGCAAACGGCGGCTGGGCAGCCCTAGTGCGGCCGTGGACCCCAAGGCCGGAAGTGGTCCTGCAGCCTCAGTGCAATACAGTCGCATCGACAACAAGCACGACGAAATGGACGACTTGGACGCCGAATTTGGTGGCGAAGAAGACGCGTTTGCCAACGACAGAGACAAGTGGGACGACTGGGAGGGCGACGCGGACTCGTCGTCGGCCTATACGCACCCGAATCCGTTCGCTATGGGTCCTCCCGCGCCCTCGGCCCCTGTGTCCTTGCCGTCCTCCGTGCGGCCTATCAGAGACGACATTAAGCCTCGATCCTCCTCGTCTTCTTCAGCTGCGTCGTTTGGATCTCCTTTGAGCGAGATCGTGGTCAATGTGGACACCCATCAGCCGCATCATCACCAGCCCAAGCCCACCAGCGTAGGCTCCAACAGCTCTAGCGACTCGTTTGAGGTCGTGACGGACGCCAAGGAGGCCGAGACCGAGTCTGTGGACGATCTCTTCAGCGTACGTGGACTGCAGATTCCTGTATTGGCTCTGGTAACTCACGCTCTTCTGTGTGTCTGTAGCAATTCGGCATGGTCCCGACGTTCCCCAAGGGTGTGCAGTCGGTGCCGTCGGTCTCGAGACGATCCAAGACCCCGCCCACGTCGTCCACAGGCTCGGCTCCCAGCGCCACAGCCACGACCACAGCCTCAGCCGCAAGCTCGTCCCTGCTGTTCATGCCCGAGATCGACGACCTGGGGGCCGCAGAGTGGGGCGAGGACGACGAGTGGGTCAAGGGCATTTAGAGTGTGGCTGGTTGGTTGTCAATGTACTTTTGATCTTAGGAGAAGAGAGAATATATACTACAACGGACTTCTACAGCTAGGTACTTGCTCTCACTCAGACCTGCGGCTCGCTGTCGTTGCGGGGGAACGGCATGCTGTTGCTCTGCAGCGAGTAGTTAGTGGACACGGGCGTGCTCTGGACGTGGTCTTCGTGGTGACTCATCACGGCGATCTCGTGCGTGTCCTCACTGGGGCCAACGCTGGGCTCCATGCTCGGAGGCCTCGCGCGGCGCACGGTCGAGGGCGAGAGCTGGTTCATCTGATCAGCGCAGTCGTCCATGGCCAGCTCCGGAGGCCCGAGCCAGAGCTTGGTGAGGATGCCACGGCGGTAGGCCACGATGGAGAGGAAGCCCAGCGTGCAGGGCACGAGGTACATGAGCGCAGGCTGGCCGTCGCCCGTGGCCACAACCACGACGTTGGCCAGCAGCAGGCCGATGGCGTAGCCCCAGATCATGAGTCCAAACAGCCCGCGACGCGTGCCGTAGTCCACTGAGGACAGCTCCGGAGCCATGGTGGCCGGCGAAGCCTCTTCGTCGTGTCTTGTGGTCATTGCATGCATGGATTTCAGCTGCAAAGCGCGGATGTGGGGCTTGACCTTGCCGTAGAGCTGGCCGCGCGTGGCGTAGTCGTACCGCGCGCAGAAGACGAGCAGCAGACCCGGGATCACGAGGTCGCCAAGCCCAAGGATGCATTGGCTGTTGATGCGCCAGTCCACGACCTTGGGCAGCCGCAGCAGGATCGGGATGTTCTCCTGCTGGCAGTCGTAGGTCGTGTCGTCCGGATACCGCAGGCAGTACGAGTCGCTGACTGAGGTGGAGGACCGACTGCCGCCCGTGGCCACCTTGAGCATCACGCTCTCCTTGAAGATCACGGGCGAGATGAAGACCATGAAGATGTCGTAGAAGAAGGCCAAGACGAGCAGCACAGTCGCGATCTTGAGGTTGGGCAGCCGCACGAGCTGCAGGAAGAGCATGACGAGGCAGACGCCGAAGACGTCTTGCATGATCCACGCGTAGTTCTCGTGGCGCTCGATGAACCACCAGAGCGCCAACGCAATGGCCATGGCGCAGCCGAGCAGGTCGCCCACGGTCCAGAGCGCGGGCTGGATCATGGCGTTGGGCGACGGCCAGTTGGCGAACACGCGGGCCAGCGGCTGCGCGCGCAGCATCAGCATCTTGTTGAAGAGCGGGCCCCAGAGCACCTCGAATGAGCACGAGATGGCGCTGAGCGCGAAGAGCACGATCACGACCATGATCACGTTGACGTAGAAGAGCAGCAGCAGGAAGGCCGTGCCCAGCACGATAAAGGCGCAGGCGTGGGTCACGTTCAGGTCCAGCGCCATGTCCTGGCTCTGCTTCTCGTCGTGCTCCTCGTAGGCCACGCGGGCCTGCGCCGTCTCCTCGGACGACGTGACGTCCGTGATCGTGAGCGCGTGCTTGAGCTGGGCCTTGACGCGGTCGAACTTGGTGGCCTGGTACGAGCCCAGCAGCACGGTGAACACGGCCAGCAGCCAGAGCAGGAAGACCGACGGGTCCACCGTGGGCGGCGCGCGCTCGTAGAACGTGATGCTCGTGGCCGCGTTACTCGCGATCAGCGTCTTCAGTGCGTCGCCGTCCTCGATCTTGATGCGCATGGCTGGGATCACGATATCGTCCTCACTGGCCACGACGGTCGACGTGCCGAAGCCCATGTAGTCCGGCAGGTCCCAGGCGCAGCAGACCTGGAGCCCGTCGCCCGAGGGCACGCACATGCTGGAGACGCAGTCCGAGTCCTGCGTGCACTTGTTCACGTTCACGATGGAGCTCCAGCCGGCGCTGCTGGCGTTGGCCAGCGTGGCGATCGAGACGCCCGAGGCCTTGGCGTGGCCGTTGGCGCACGAGAACTCCATGGCGCGGTCCACGTCGGTCACGTCACTACCGACCGTGCGGTTGTACAGATCAGCCAGCGTGTCGGTCACGATCACGGCCGAGGCGCCGAGCTGCTGCGCGTAGAAGGCCTTCTCGGCGAACGTGCAGTGGCCGCGGTCCACGAGCAGCACGAAGGGCGACGTGGGCGTGGCCAGGCTGGAGCTGCTGCTGGCGTTGAGCAGCGCGGCCTCGGACGAGCAGCCGAAGCGGTCCGTGAACACGGCGCTGGTGTAGATGACTGTGTAGAAGCCGCGCTTGCGTTTGATGTGCTGCGTGGGCAGGTCGGCGCCCCAGCCTTCGTCCGCGGCACTGGTGCCGAAGAACGAGGTCTCGTCGCCCTTGACGGTGATCACGGCGGTGGACATGGCCGTGGCCAGGTCCGCCTGCGCCCCGCGGCCGCACAGGACCGACCCCAGGAGCCCCAGGGCGGGCCACATTGAGCCCAGGAGCCTCATGATGAGCCGCTCGGTGGGTTTAGAAGTGGGCCAAGTGCGGTGCCGGTAGTGGAAATAGGAAAAGCCAGTTGACACTCCTCGTCTCCCATGTTTTTTTTTGTTCCACAACTTTCAGCCAATGAGATTGATTGGTTGACTTGCGTAGGACGAATTTAGACGAATGGGAAGGACTATTTTGATACGGGTAGGTTTCTATAAGTGATCTGACAGGGTTCAGGGATAGGTGAACCGCTAGCTTCTATTATCATGGGTGGGCAGTGTGGTATGGTTGTGCGCTGGGCTGTGGCAATGGAGGAAGGTCTGCGTTGTGTGGAACACCGAGGGCTACTGCTGGTGAAAATTGAGGTTCTCCGAGTTGTTCGGTCGTCTATAAAGCTCTGGGGTCAGATACGCCAACCAGATCAGTCAAGAGGTCGCAAAGATGCAAGGATGGGGAGACCAGAATAGGGAGTTTCACCAATATTCTGAAGTCAAAACACGGTATAGTCGGAGATACTTGATTTCATACAGATGCGGCTATAAGACTACCTTGATTTGATAATTTCGTCTGAAGTATTCATGTGATCCGTTATGTCAGGCGCATCTGTTGTTCCACGCCAGTTGCGCAGAAGACTCTAGCGAACAGACCGCAGAAAGATGGCCCAACGGATAAGACTGTCTGTCTGTTGGTCTAAAGTCAAAGAGATCCTGCTGGTTATGTCCAAAGCAAGCCTGTCACTGGTTTCTGGGCTGCTACTGACTCACTTGAGCTCATGCAGCTTGACAAGTTGTTGCAACAACAGCATAGATCTGCTTTGGGTGCTAGATCTTGGTGTGCACCCAAACTGACAGGATTGCACCCACACTGGCAGCCGCCTTCCAAGCTACGTCTGGTCGCACAGCTGCGTTTCAGCGTGCCACCACAGGTTGAGCGCACTTGTCCACGTGCTTTGGTGAACCATTCTCCACGGTTTCGCTGGGAGGCACCACAGAACAGAACCAAATCAAGACTCGAAGGATCACGTTATGGTTTCCTGACAGATCGTGAGAGCGTGTGTTCTGTGCTACATGGACTTCACAATGACACGCACTCATTCCGAGTCCGTCTGAGAACGCAGTTCAGGTCTATCGGATACAGGTTGCTGCTGCTGCACTGCCATGGCGGTGGTAAGCCACAGTAGGATTCAGTCGTGCGCACAGAGAAGAGCAAGTTGCTCTTTCGGATCAGGTTACCCCGCGTTCTCTGACGAAGAAGTAACCCACTCGACCGTAACCTCAATGGAATGGTACACTTTGTGGTACAGTCCTTGAAGTTTCCAGCCGCATCACCGCCAGCCAAGCGATGATGTCGGCAAATCCTCTCAAACCTGATCCGCAACAATTCAAATCCTTGCTAATTTCGTTTATGTCGCCTTGATGTTGCTCGAGTCCGGAACAGTCCACCCTATTCCGCGCATAATGAATGCTGATCACATAGAGTTCAAGCGGATTACTCGCATTCGCAGAAGATCCAGCCTCCAACTAAAAAGGCAAGTTGTATACGTGAGCCTCATGCAGTCGACCCTGCCGCCGCTGCTGCGGACGCCGTCCACTCTGGCCGCCGTGCCCTCGGACATGAGCATCCACGACAGCGAGGTGGCCGCACTGGCCACGCCCTCGGGCTGTGCTGCGTCCAGTAAGCCCACGCGCGCCCAGGAGAAGCAGAAGCTCGGGCGGGAGCTGCTGGACGCGCTCTCGCTGGGCACGTCCAACTTCTTCCTGGCCTACAACACGCGCGCGGGCATCGCAGTGCTGCTGCGGATCTTCAAGCTGCTGCAGAAGAAGAACTACGCGGCGCTGTTCGACCTCAAGCAGCTCATGGACGAGAAGCACCTGGCCTTCCGCGTAGACGCGGTCTCGCTCGGACTCTTCGTGGGCTGGTTCACGGGCGGCTACCGAGGCATGCGCGCTCTGCTGCCCGTGTTGCTGCACCGTCTGCTGGCCAAGAAGACCGACGCGAAGGACATGGAGGAGCGTGAGCGCCGCATCAAGGCGCTGTCGGCCTTGGGCGCTGGAGCCATCGCGGCCGGATCGATCTTGTTCGTGGACTCCAAGCGGCGCCAGTCGTTCGCTCTGTACGCGCTCACGCGGGCGCTGCAGTGCGCGTACAACACGGCCAAGGGCCGAGGCTACTGGCACTTCTGGGGCAGCGACTGGAAGTACGGCGACTCGCTCTTGTTCGCGCTCGCAAGTGCGCAGGTCATGTACGCGTTCATCATCCGGCCCTCGACGCTGCCGTCCGAGTATTTCCGCTTCATCAAGAAGACCGGGCCTGTGGAGAAGGAGATGCTGGACCTCGTGCGCGAGAACAACCGCAGTCTGCCGCTGGACACGGCCAAGATGCAGGCGCTCTTCAAGCGCATGAAGATGACGCTGGACTTCCCGGTGCCGGAGGGGCCGGTGCCGGACATTCTGCCCTGCCGCATGATTCACTGCGAGGACTCGAACTGCGCCATGGGCGTGGTGACGTGCTTCCGCAACGCCTTCAAGGGCTCCTTCCCGCTCTACCTGTCGCTCTTCATCGTGCCCAACGTCGTGATCAACTTCAAGAAGTTCCTCACGCGACCGGGCAAGACGCTGTTCTACTCGGTGCTGAACGCCACGCGGTCCAACTCGTTCCTGGCGTCCTTCGTGTCGCTCTATCTGGCGCTCGCGTGTCTGCAGCGGCGTCTCGTGACCAAGGACCACCGCTTCTACTACTACCTCTTTGGCCTCGGCGCCTCCGTGACCATTCTCATGGAGCCAAAGAGTCGACGCTCGGGTTTGTTTGGTGCTTATTTCTCAGTCTGCTGCTGCGACGCTAACTCTCTCTCTCTCTCTCTTGACTAGAGCTGGCACTGTACGTGCTGCCGCGTGCGCTCGACAGTCTGTACATGATCCTGCGCGACCGCGGCATCTTCACTGGCATCGCGCACGGAGACGTGCTGCTCTTCTCGGCCTCCATGTCGGTCATGATGTACTGCTACGAGGTCAGTGGGTTTGCTTTGGCTCTTGTGAATGTAATGACTGACCTGTGGATCTAATTAGCACGAGAACGCGGCGGTGGCGCCCTTCGTGTCCAAGACGCTCAAGCGGTTCCTGGAGACGTCGACGGACAAGAAGAAGCAGTACTTGGCCAGTCTGGAGAAGAAGCTCAGCGCCAAGAACAACAGCTCCAACGGCAGCATGACGACAACGGAGCAGCCAATGTAAGGCACGGTATGAGTGAGAGCCAATGCGAATGGAAAATGTAGTTTGTGTGTTTTCTTTTGGCTTGGCTTGCTGCCTTCATCTCGTACTTCCTGCTCCCTCCGCAGCCTTAAACCGTGGCGAACTGCAGACTCTGGAGCGTCGGCAGTTTCTTGAGTCGCTCGAGCGTGTCTTCAGACGGCGCCTGATCCAGCGACAGGATGCCGAGCGCGTGCTCCACGTTGTCCTGACGCGACAGACCGAAGTTGGCGATGTTGATCTGCGAGCGCGAGAGCTCGTTGAGGATGCCCGCGATGGCGCCGGGCTTGTCCTCGTTCTTGAACATGAGCAGGTTTCCGCTGGGGCGGAAGGCCGGGAAGTCCGTGTACTCGTTCACGCGCACGATGCGCGGGTCCTCGCCAAAGACGCTGCCCATAATCAGGTGCTTCACCTTGGCCTTGGTCTCGACCTCGACCGTGATCGAGTTGTTCAGGTGCTGCAGCTCGTGGCCCACCACCTCGCCCTGGCGCACGTCGATGCCGTTGGTCATGGCCACGAGCGAAGAGTTGAGCAGCGTGATATTGGGCGTGTCGAACTGGCGCGCGCGGCGGCGCTCGCCCAGACTGGCCATCACGCCCTTCATAACTGCGCTCTGCAGCGCCGACTTGGCTCGTGGGGACGTGATGTCCACCTGCAGACCGCCGCTCGTGGCGATCATGACCTTGGAGATCTTGTCCTTCGGGTCGCTCGAGACCGTGATCTCGAACAGGAAGCGGCCGATGGCCTCGCTCAGCTCCAGGAAAGGCTTCATCTCCGGCTGCAGCGTCAGCGGCATGAACACGCCGTTGGCCACGCCGCGGTAGTAGCGCAGCGCCAGCGCGTCGCACACGTTCTCGGCAATCGTGCGGTACTTCTTCGCCAGCTCCACGTCATTGGACGACTTGCCGTCGAAGTGCGTCTGCGTGATCACGTTCTCGTGGCTCGCGATCTTCTTCCAGGTCTCGCACACGTCCGAGTCGGCCTCTCCGTCCTCCTGATCTCCCAGGAAGTCCAGCGCCAAGCCGCTGATCTTGCCGGACTCGAGGCCGCGCAGCAGCGCGTCTTGACTCAGGAGACCGTTGCGGCCCTTGTACTCAGCCACGGACACGATCTTGACGCCGTCCTTGCACTTGTCCAGCGCCTTGTCGTCGAAGATGCCGCGCGTCTTGCCCGTGAGCGGCGCGTGGAAGGCCAGGATGTCGCAGCTGGCGTACAGCTCGTCGATGGACAAACGCTTGACGCCCATGAGCTCGGCTGACTCCTGCGTGAGGTTGGGGTCGTAGCCGAAGACCTGCATTCCCATGGCGTGCGCCATCTCCACCACGCACTTGCCGGCCTGCGCGAGGCCGACGATGCCGAGCTTCTTGCCGCACAGCTCCGTGCCCTTGAACTGCTCGCGCGCATAGGGCTCGCCCGAGCGGATCGTGGCGATACTGGCCGGGATGTGACGCGCCACGTTGAGCAGCAGGCCCATGCCGATGGCGGCCTCGACAGAGAACTTGTCGCTCACCTGCTTCTTCTCCAGCTGCAGCACGAGCAGGCCCTGGTTCGTGGCCTCCATCATGTCGATCTTGGACGTGTCGATCTTGTCGGCCGGCACTGCGACCATCTGCAGCTTGGCACGCGCGCCCTTTTGAAGCAGCGACAGCGGCAGCGCCGTGTCGGGAGAGACCAGCAGCGCATCGTAGTCCTCAATGGCCACGCTGTTGAGCTCCGAGTCCGAGTGGAGCTGGTCCACGCGGTGACCGCGCTGCACGAACTCCTGAATGCACGAGGTCTCCGAGTCGAACTGCGGCACGTTGACGCACAGGATGCGGCGCGAGTCCGCCGAGGCGGAGGCTGAGGTCGTGGAGAGCGCGCGGAGGCGGGCCGCGCCCAGGATACGCAGCGGCTGCTGCAGACGCCACATTATCTTTGTTGCGCTTGTTGAGCTTTTGGCACCAGAAGAAATGTTGCGCAAATGCTGCGGACAGCTCATTGGTGGAAATAAAGCGACCCACGCTATTGGTCGAAATGATGGGGATCTTGGGTTTTTAGAACGGTTGGGCGATTCATTCACCCAACCAAAAGGCCGAGAGACCTTCTGATTAAACCCTTGCATTCGTCGTACTAAATGACGTGATTAAGCCAATGCTTGGACCTGCGAGCAAGAGGGGCGCCTCCATGTGCGTTTGATAATACTTGTCGAGCATAACGTAGAACGCAGCACTGGGCATCGATCTCACCTGATACTGCTTGGCTCCACACAACAGCAAACGTCAAACGTGACGGCATCAAGTTATGCGCACTTGATTTTGGCTGCGAGGCATAACACAACCAGCTTGATATAGGCGGATGGGATCCATACTCACAACAAATCGTACTCTGAAGGTATTGCCGCCTGCTGCCGGATTGCTGAGCGACTGTCTCATTTCGGTGGGTTCAGAGCCGTGTAAAGTGCGGTCTCTTGTGCACCTGATGCGATCGGACATCCAGAACACTCCCACTCATAAACGATCTTCCAACACTATCGGAGCCCGAAGCACACGATGCGCGGTTGGACATGACAGGCGGACTCTTCCAAATGGCTCACGTTGGACTCCTTGCACCAAATGCGATGAAAATCCTGCTCTGCTCTGATTGTCCCTGCCACTTCAGCACGTTTACAATCAAACTTGCAGCCCGATGGCGAAATCAACACTCGCGTCGTCCTGTGGTGGGCGCCGACGGAGCCGCATGGGGACGTTTATCGCAACTGCCGCCGTTCTCGCCACTGCGTCCTGGCTCAGTGGCTCCGCTGAAGCCAAAACGTTCGCGACCAAGTCCGGTATCCTTCCGTGGGTCGATCCGGACACACCATCGGACGCCCAGAACGTCACAAGCTCACGTGGCGACACATGGACTCTCGTCATGAGTGACGAGTTCAATACCGAAGGTCGCAGCTTCAAGCCAGGTAAGGACCACCTGTGGACATCTATCGCCTTGGCCGATGGCACGAACGACGCCCTCGAGATCTACGCACACAATATGACGAGCACGGAGTGCAACGATGACGGCGATTGCTACTTCTACATTGAAGCCGACACGTCCGAGGAGACGCTCTCGCTCTGGAACTCGTACGCTGATCCAGCCGGATACGAGGACACCACGTTCTACTACCGCTCGGCAGCGGTGCAATCCTGGAACAAGTTCTGCATTCAGGGTGGCCTGGTCGTCGTGCGTGCACAGCTTCCCGGTGCAGTGTCTAATTCTTCAGGCAATCCGGATATTGACAATGGTGAATCGGCGCGTACGGAAACTTCGGCATACTACCCAACCTGGCCTGGTATCTGGATGATGGGCAATCTTGGTCGCGCGTTGTACACAGCGTCAACGACGCGTATGTGGCCATTCACGTACAATGAATGCAATGACACAGTCTTCAACTCGTCCAATCAACGCATCAGCGCATGTGATGACGATCCAGGTTCAGGTATGAACGCCAACCAAGGCCGCGGAGCACCAGAGATTGATATCCTCGAGGGAGCTGGCACGATCATCTCTTCGTCCATCCAAGCTGCTCCTGGCATGCCCACAAATTTCCGAGTGATTGGTTCTAGCGATAGTAGCTGCATTTACACGTCCACGTGTACGACGGATGGTGCAAACACACCCGATGTGCCCACGGAGTATTATGAAGACCTTCGTGGCCACAAATCGTGGTACCAGGGACTGCGCTACGCAGCCAACAATCTCTGCACGGCCGAGTCCGACCTGGTGCAGAACTACACCGGCATTGAAGCCTCACTCACTGCTGGTGTCACTGACAATGCCTGCACGGTTGACATTTGCCCAGCTTCGTATGACGTGAACGGGGATATCGACTTTATCGACAACGGGACTGAACACTGGGGAATCAACGTCAACGGCTCGTGCTTCGCCAAAATGAACGGCTACAGCGGCGCAGAACTCTCGTCTACAAGTTCGAGTTCAGGATCGAGCGCAAGTGCGAGTTCTTCGTCATCAGATGATGATTACGATTACCAAATGGATGCCGTCTCGGCCAATTGGCCCATCCATCTTGCCGCATACACAAGTTTCTTGACATATTCACTCGAATGGGTCACGGGCGACAGCGGCTACGTACGCTGGATGCTTGAGGGGTCTCCGATCTTTGAAATTCCAGCGAGTGCGTTCACGGATCCCCCACAAGATACTGCCCAATCCAACCCGAAGAAGATCATGATCGAGGAGCCGATGTATTTTATCATGAACGTCGCCCTCTCGAGTACATGGGGTACCACTCCACCGAATGCTGGAGGCGCCTGCGAAGGCTCCAGCTCTGAAGACACGAATATTTGTGACGCGTTCCCCATGTACCTGAAGGTCGACTACATTCGTGTGTATCAAGACACATCCACAATGTCTTACGGCTGTGATCCATCGAGTCACCCGACTGCGGAATGGATCACCGACAATATTGACGACTACACGGACGATGATAACCCGTACACGGTCGTGAGCGGCAAAGCATTTTGCACAAGCGATGATGACTGTACGATCACTTTGAGCTCCACGACTTCAGTGAGCACGGGATCATGTACTGATGGCCGATGCGCGTGCAAAAGTACAACATGGAAGGGCCCACGATGTGTATCCACGACCACCTCCACATCTTCCAGCGACTCGAGCGACTCCAGCAGCGATTCGGACGACACCGACACAGCATACGGTCCATCGTTCTACGTGGCATGCGTAACATCAGGACTCTCGATTGCAGTCACGGTTTTGAGCGTGGTCTTTGCAACCACAACAGCCGCCGCGACGGCGACCACTGGTGTGGCAGGTCACAATCACCGTGTTACTACAGTCCCGAAGAGCGCAATGTCCATGAGCGGCTTCAGCGAATCAGGTATGAGCGCATCCAAGTCACTTCCCAAGGACAACTACAGCACCAACTTTGTATAGAAGCGTAGCGTACCATCAACATAGCACAATCAAATTTCTTTATCAACACTCACTCATCAGGCAGATACAGTGGTGAGAGGTGAATACCGCATCGTTATTTCAGATTACAATATGTTTTTTTACTGCGCAGGGGTTGAAACTTACAGCACTGAAGAGCCATTAGCCGCATGACTTTAAAACTCAATGGATTTCTTGCGCGGGTAGGATCCAACAATATTTCGCGGCACTTCGACATCGCTTTCGTCTTCGACGCTGATCTGACTGGAGAACGACGCATCAAGATCGAACTCGCTGGACTGACCAAACGATTCAAGGCCTTGACGCAAGTGATATCCCTCTGAATACGTGCTTGACGAGTATTCATCACTGCTGATAGGCGAGAACGCGCGCTCGGCGTTTGGATTAACCTCCATATCTGTGTTCGTGATTACGCGCGGGTCGGTGGTGCCCGGACCATAGTTGTGGTAGCTCCCGCCAGACGCACCAGAGATTAGAGACGGATTCGCTTCTCGAGTGCGCGAAGTCCGCGATGTATTTGATACATTTCGCCTTCCCTTTCGCTCGTCACGCACATCATCGGCTTCCACTGAATCCAGATCCTTCCGCGATGCACGACGCTCCGTGGCCTGATTAATGAGAGCGCGGTTGTCGCCCAGCTTCGGGCGGTTCTTGTACCAATTCCAGATGAAGATCAATACGCCAATGAGCAGAGCGATGGCAATTGCAATCACAGCCCACATCCAAGGCTTCAATGCGTCCTTGTCAGCGCCACTGGCTTCTAGAGCAATGGGCGTAGTCGTGTCCGTATTCGTGCTGATCTGGAGCGCTCGACGCATCGACGTCTTCGTAGTCAATGCAACTAAGAGAACAGCATGGCGTAACATGTGAGTGCAGCCTGGCTCACTCGCAATGCATGGGGGAATATGGTCTTACCTGTGAGCGCGTTTGGACATCGCTGTTGCGCGTCACCAGTGCATGATACAGCGTCACCCATACACACTGCAAACACCACTGCGTTCTCTGTGCGAAGCTCTCGACAGGAGCAGGCGCTGATACATTGGACGCTCACATCGCCATTTGCTGAGACACATGGACGAAGAGACAGGGACGCGCTGCTGCTTTCTGTGAGTGCGGGAGAGATGAAGAGCGCGCTTGCTGGCAGCGCGCAGACGTCGGTCATATCGGCAGTGAGTGTGGCTCCGCTCTGTACAATTGGAATGACCATAGCCAGCGCCACTGCGGCGTGACGGAGCGCCATCGGAGGTCGGTTCTGCATGGCGCCAGTCGTTTGGCTGCCTGGAACGAAAAGTGACGGAAGTGCTTGAAGGCGATGGGCATCGGTAGAGACAGGCCGAGGCGGTATTCTGCTATATATCATTTATTTCAGTAGTATCAATTAATGAAGGTCATAAACATGCTAGACAATATCCACAAATGATATAGGTACAGTGCTCATTTTGATATGTGTATTAGTTGTTAAAGGTGAGCGTTCTAAATATCCAGTACAGTGCTCCCCCGCTTTAGGCGCACCAACATCTATTTATACCCTCTGATAAATAATTATATGATATGACAGGTGAAAACCGTCATCAATCTGATACGTACCTGACCAAATTTGATTCCCTTTCAATTATGATGGTGCACCTGTGCGCCTAAAGCTGGGGAACACTGTAAATCACAATCGACTTCGAGAGGTTTCACCGCGGGAAGTTCGTAACTTGCTGAGCTATCAGTGTTCGTAACATGTGTGGTAAATCTGGCAGAAACGAAGATGAAGCAGTTTTATCCTTTCCTCTGCGTCTTCACGCTCAAAAGTCCGACTCAATAGCCTCTGACCTTCAGCTTGGCGTCTAGGCTTTCGTCCAACACCCAACAGTGCCAAACTGGATGTGGGGCTGAACTTCCGACCTCTTCTCGACAGAAAGCACGGAAATTTCAAAAGTGCCGACGTGGCCTCGTTTCATGGACATCATATATATTCTTATTAGAAATATACATATTTTTAATGAAAGTTACCTGCATTTAGTGACAATAGATGGTATTACTTCATGAGCGTCAAGTGTGGGGCCAAAATGACGTAATGGACCTCCCACAAACTTTTTAGTCGTATTTTCAGCCAATCAGAGCGCTGATTTGGACGCATCCATGTGCCCATCATGAAGGTCTCCTCTGGGCCACTCGCTCCCGCACATCAGAATCGGAATCGACCTCCAGCGAGCAAGATGGCGACGGAACTGTGGGCGAACTACAAGCAATGGGCTGATGAGACCGAGGCGACCTTCCTCGACTACATGGACCCCTCGGGCCAGTACAAGCTGTCGCCTATGGCGCAGTACCCGGCGGCGGACTTCGCCACGGTCTTCGCTATTTGCGTGGCCTATGTGACCTTCGTGGTCTTCGGCACGCTCGTGATGAAGGCCGGCGTGCCTACCATCAAGACCAGCGCGCTGCAGTTCATCTACAACCCGCTCCAGGTCGTGCTCTGCTCGTACATGTGCGTGGAGGCCGGCGTCCAGGCCTACCGCAATGGCTACAGCGCCACGCCGTGCAACCCGTTCAGCGCCGAGAAGCCCGTCATGGGCAACGTGCTGTACATGTTCTTCCTGTCCAAGATCCTCGACTTCTGCGACACTTTCTTCATCATCGTGGGCAAGAAGTGGAACCAGCTCTCGTTCCTGCACGTGTACCACCACCTGACCATCTTCTTTGTACGTTGGGCTTTGCTTTGTTGGTCTCATTATGGAGAGCTTTGTGAATGACTGTAGCTCTTGTGCCTTGCAGATTTACTATATGAACTTCCGTGTAGCCTACGACGGTGACATCTACGCCACGATCATCCTCAACGGCTTCATCCACACCATCATGTACATGTACTACTTCGTGAGCGCCCACACGCGCGACATCTGGTGGAAGAAGTACCTCACGGCCATGCAGATGGTCCAGTTCCTGACCATGAACCTCCAGGGCTACTTCATGGTCTCGCGCTCGTGCTCGGGCATGCCGCCCAAGATCCCGATGCTCTACCTGGTCTACATCCAGTCGCTCTTCTGGCTTTTCATGCACTTCTTCATCAAGTCGTACTGCACCAAGCCGCGCAAGTCGACTTCGGGCAAGAAGAAGACCCAGTAGATAGCGAAAGAATAGCTAGTAGCATTGTCATTGCCGGCATTGGCATTAGCGCTAACGCATCAATAGAAGCACTCGCTTCTGTTCATTTCTAGCCTCACACACTTTCCCATGGTCATCAAAATCATGAGGATGGATCCATCGTACTTAACAGGAGCCCACCGTCCTCTATTCGGCGTCCCCGCGACTGGAAACCGTGCATGCACTGAAATGAGTGAGGTGGTACTTCGCACTGAAACAAGTGAACTCGGTGTGCCAGAAGGAAAATAAGGTGGCGCACACTATTCCGAGTGGGTTGTTGAGTTTGCGCATCTGCTTCGTTGCTGTTCATTTGCGCAAGTCGAGCCCAAGAGCCAAGCCAGACCCAGGAGCCAAGCAGGAAGACCATGCCGCTGCCGCTGCGTGACGAGACCAAGAACCAGCTGGAGCAGCTGGTCGGCAAGTACGGCACGCCGCTGCAGCTCTACGACGAGCAGATGATCCGCGACAACGCGCGCCACCTGCTGGCCACCTTCCGCGCGCACTTCCCGGACTTCGAGCAGTTCTACGCCGTCAAGGCGCTGCCCAACCCGGCCATCCTGCGCATCCTGCAGCAGGAAGGCTGCGGCATGGACTGCTCGTCCACGGCCGAGCTGCACATCGTCAAGGAGATCGGCGTGCCTGGCGACAAGGTCATCTTCACCTCGAACTTCACCTCCAAGGTAAGAACCGTTGCTGCATCTGGTTGCAAGCCTCGAGCCATTGCAAGTTAGTACTGCGTTATCTGACTGATATTGCTGCCTCGCGCAATGTGTAGAGCGATCTGGAGAAGGCGTTCGACCAGGGCGTGATCATGAACCTGGACGGTACGTTACCTATCGCTTTGATTGAATTACCAAGGCAGTTACTTACCTTCGCTGTCCTTAGATGTCTCGCTTGTGGATCAGCTTGTGGCTGTTCGTGGCCGATGCCCTGAGCTCATGACGTTCCGTTTGAACCCTGGCCTTGGTCGCACGGACTCCGAGACCAAGTCGAACGTGCTTGGTGGCCCGGACGCCAAGTTCGGCGTGCCACCGTTCCACATCGTGGAGGCCTACCGCAAGGCCAAGGAGGCTGGCGCCAAGCGCTTCGGCATCCACATGATGACGGGCTCGTGCGTGATGAACCAGGAGTACTGGAAGGAGACCGTGACGGTGCTGCTGGACACGATCGTGCTGCTTAAGAAGGAGCTCGACATCGACTTTGAGTTCATGAACATTGGCGGCGGCCTCGGCATCCCGTACTACCCGGACCAGAAGCCGGTCGACATCGTCTCGATCGCTCAGATGCTGCGCAATGTCTTTGACGAAGCCATGCAGACCCACGGACTGGTACGTACACTCGACTTTGCTACTGACGTCCTATGTCTAATCGGATTTATGCTTTTGCAGACGATTTTGCCTCGCTTGTGCATGGAGAACGGTCGCTTCATGACCGGCCCCTTCGGCTGGCTCGTGACTCGCTGCGAGGCTATCAAGGACACGTACGCTCGCTACTACGGCGTGGACGCCTGCATGGCGCACCTCATGCGCCCTGGCATGTACGGCGCCTACCATTACATCTCCATCCCGGCTCGTGAAGGCGGTGAAGAGACCGAGGCCAACGTCGTGGGCACGCTTTGCGAGAACAACGATTGGTTTGCCAAGGACCGCTCGCTGCCGAACGCTCAGGTCGGAGACCTCTTTGTGATCCACGACACCGGCGCGCACTCGCACTCGATGGGTTTCCAGTACAACGGCAAGCTCCGCGCCCCCGAAGTGCTGATCCGATCGGACGGCCACGATACTCTCATGTACGTCTTTGCAATCCTTTCTGTACGCTTTTGGTTGAATGCTCATCTAATAATCTATGCGTTTTTTTTCAGTCGCCAGCGTGAGACGTTCGACTCGCTTTACGGCAACTGCGTGCTGCCGGAAGACCTGTAAATCTCATTCTGAATTACCGAATGATGATGAATTCCTTCGAGCCTTCGTTTCTTCAGACAGACTTTTGCATATCATAATCGCATAGAATTTTTAAAACCAAGATAGCTGCCATGACTTGTAAAGGATTTCTCTGTGTAAAGGTATGCAACATGTATTACATGCAATCAAGCTATCCAATGTACAGTATCACTTGATCATGCCGCGCGCCACGCCCGTTTCTTCGCTTTGCTGCGACGCAAAAGTGTTGAAAATCTGCTCCAACGTCGTCTGCGATACTGCGTACTCGCGAATATGGTACTGCGTCTTGCCGTTCTCCACCAGACGGAATACGTTCGATAGCTTGATAGTATCTGCGCTGCCTGTGAGCTTATAACGGCACAGATCGTTTTGAAGCTCGATCAATGTCACATTGGACTCACCAAAGCATTGTTGGAGGAACAAATGAAGCGCATGGAAGCGTTCTTCCGCAATCCACCACGAGCAGAACGGCGCCACACGCACATATTCGTCACGTTCCAGCGCAGCTGCTAGAGCAAAACCTGTCGAATGACCGGGAGTGATCTTGTCAAACCATGATGCGTTGCCTATTTTCTCACATGCTGCTCGCAGTTCCGACTTGGAGAGCGTGGTCGATCCACCGGATCCGAATACATCAGCGATACGCGTTTCAACATCGCTGATAGATGCTTGGTCTAATTTGAGCTCAACCATTAAGCCGTCGCCGAAGCGATGCTTTAAATGCTGCACACTGCCTAAACAGCGCAGTCGGCCTCCAACCATGATACCCACACGTGTACAAAGCGCTTCGCATTCCTCCATGCTGTGCGTTGTCAAAACAATGGTAGACTCTTTTCTGGTTGTCGACATGTCGGCAATGACATTCCACATGAAGCGGCGTGAGACAGGATCCATTCCCGTTGACGGTTCATCCAAGAAAATAATAGGGGGCGAGCCGATCATAGCGATAGCTACCGATAGCTTCCGCTTGTTTCCACCACTTAAGGTGCCTGCAAGTTTGTTCTCGAAGTCGTCAAGGTTCATTTGATGCATCAAGTCCTTAACGACGGCGCTCAGATTAGCCGAAGATATCCCCTTGATGCGTGCGAACAGCTCCAAGTGCTCACGAACGGAAAGCAGCTCAAACAGCGCGTCGAACTGGGGACAATACCCGATTAAGCGCCGCACCTCAAGCTGCTGCGATAAGATGTCGAATCCACCTAGCGTAGCCTGGCCCGATGTTGGTAGAATATCACCCGTTAGCATTTTCATTGTGGTTGTTTTGCCAGCACCATTGATTCCCAAGTAGCCAAAGCACTCGCCCTTGGGCAAACCGAATGAAATATTGCGAACAGCGACTTTGTTGCCCTGATACACTTTGCGAATCTGGTGCAATTTGACTGCATCATTATCGGCACCACCACTGCTCACACGCATGGCCTCTCGCGCAACATCTTCATCTTCTTCGTAAGGCGCGTCCACCAGCGTTGGATCCTTAAACACCATCGCCTTCATTTTCGGAAAGCTTAGCAAGAAGTCGATGCCCACTGCGATACATAGATATAAAACAGCATCGATCGCCAGATAGAGCAATTCCCAGCCCATGACATCCATGCCGAACGGGCCGCTAGTAGTTGTCATTCCAAGGCTTGCTGTAATTTCTTGGAGGCACTGGTTCAAGAGTCCGCTCCCTAGACAATAAAGAGGTGACAATCGCCAGAAAAACTTTAGCACTTTGTTTGCCGATTTCGAACTGTCAGATATGACATCCAAGATGAATGAAACGACCATCAGCACAACACCGATGATGAAGTTGATCATGATCGTGTACGTTTGCGACGATGCGTGCTCCTTGAACAGGTACGACATGCAATATGTGAATGGACAGATTGCCAGGCCGAAGAGTATGAAGAGCAGGACTACAGCTGGATATGTATCCGAGGTACAACTTATGCAATCGGAGGTGCTCGCTAATGCTGAGACAGCGAATATCTTGATCAAAACGATTGCAGCAACGAACGGGACAATGTATGTGAGCAAATCCCACAAGTAATTTGCCAGCCAAAATGCTGGTAAACTCACACCAGACACAAGTTGCTGATGCTTGGAATTGTGCTCAGCCTGCTTTTCTTTTACCAGGAAGACAACGATGGAGGCTGGAAAGAATGCAAAAGCGATGACGATGAATAGGCAGGCAGTGAACGACAGCACTGAGCCAAAAAATGCCGCCGTAGATGCAGTGGCAGGAAGCGGGTACGTATTCACTTTCAGCTGGAGGTCAGATGTCGCGCTTGTACTAGCGTTCACAGCCATTAGACGATAGAGTGCTTGATCCAATAGTGCTTTGAAGATAACTGATCCATGGGCTGCAGTAGAGTTGACAAAAATATGATAGCCGAATAATTGTTCACTGCCAGATGCATGCACAAGATAGCCACCATATTGTCCTTTTACAGGCGTGACGCTTGTTTTCGACATATCCGCGTCGGTTTTACCAAATGCGCGCTGGTAAATCTTCTCACTCATTCGCAAGCATTGACCGGTGGATCCCGATACGTTCAGGTTGTCTGTTGAGTATGTCACGTTAAACAAAGTTGGCGTAGAGGTGCTGAACGGCGGTGATCCAAACTCTGCACTCGTAAAGTTTGACGTGATGCCATCTGCAAACAGCGTATTCATTGTATATGTGCACCATTGGGCATTGTCGACCTCGCAGTAATACGGCACAGACATGCTTGTACCAGTTGAAAATCCTGTAGGTGACAGCGCTAGCTTCGCATCTGATTTCGTTAATGAACTTGCACTCAAAAGCCCCAGACCTGCTATCATCAGTATGACAGGCAAAATAGCACTGAAAATCATCACACGACGATCACGGCGCGCAATCCGGCACCGCTTCAATAGTAGAGCTGACAAATGAACCGAAAACATGTACCAGCCGGTCAAGTTTGCTATGGATGGCCCAGTCATGCCTGTTGGCGACTCTTTTTTCATCATTGCATCCTTGCTCAGCGTGTGTTGGTTATCTTCATCACCAGCCTCTGCAACCTTGATGAATACTTCTTCCAATGTAGTTACTGAAATACCATAGGATAACACACCCAGCTCGTTCAAGTTAGCATCCAATTCTTCAAAGAGAACTGCAAACTCTGCGGTACCATCCAATGGAAGCTGAAACGAAATTTCAGCACCAACGTTGCTTAGAATTTTTGCGCTTGTGACTCTGGAGGTGACTAGATCAATCAGCTGTTTTTCCGGGCAATTTTCTCGCTTGACCAGGGTGAAATTATACCCAGCACCAAAGCGATTCTTTAAAAACAAAGAGGAACCGCAACACCTCAGTTGACCTTCCGCCATGATAGCAATACGATCTCCCAGTATATCAGCTTCGTCCATAAAATGCGTGGTCAAGACCATTACACGGTTTTGGCGGTTGTTAATCAGAATTTCCCTATTGTGATAGATAAAAAGACACGTTAACATGCGAGTGCGTATGGACGAAAAAACATAACCAAGAACGTACCATGTGCTTCGACGACTATATGGGTCCATACCCGATGTCGGCTCGTCTAGAAAAACCAAAGAGCTATCGCCCAACAAACAAATAGCCACGGACAGCTTCCTCTTCATACCACCTGAAAGAGCGCTCGACCACACTTTGCGCTTCTCGGTCAAGCCAACCTCCTTGATCTTTTTGTCAATTTCTTCTTTCAGTTCTTTACCTTTGTATCCCTTGAGTCGAGCGTAAAAGCGCAAGTGTTCCTCCACGGACAACTCATGATATAGCACATCATGCTGAAAGCACAATCCCAAAGATTGCCGGATTTTTGACATATCCTTTGTGAGAGACAGACCGTGAAAATACGCATCACCTTCGCTGGGAGCTATCATTCCCGTCAACATTGAAATCAATGTCGTTTTGCCAGCTCCATTGTGTCCGAGAAGACAAGTAATCTGATCCTTGTACATTGTCAAACTCACGCCGCGAACAGCCTTCTTGATACCTCCAGGGACGGCAAACTCTTTCTGAATATTGCTGATCACAAGGGCTTCGCCTGTTTGCGCTTGTTGTACGAGTTCGGCACTCACAGGTTCAATGTTTGGGTTCCCCGTATGAATTCCTTCTTCTGGAGCTGCCCCAAGCAGATCCCCAACCTTTTGTGTTTGCTTCTTAGATGTACATCCCCAGTAGCTTGGTGACAATGGAAAATACCAGACTTCGGTCGTGCCGTACTCTTTTGGAATCACACGCTCTAGGTATAAACCAAGAAGTGTATACCATACCGTATCGAAAAATAGCATGCCAATCGAGACGTTGAAGCTGAAATTATTCACGACAGTGGTCAGATTTCCGGAATTTAAACCAACACCAGACGATTCAGCGCTTGCAAGTGTTTGCACCCCAAATGCTAATGCAACCGGTGATAACAGACATGCACCAGATTTGGTATGAATGGACGAGGTTGAGGAAAATGCGCTTGATACGAAGTACATAACGAAAAATAGCACCATACCAGCGAATGCACCCGTACGCGCACGCGAGAACAGTGTGCTTATGAGGAAACCAAAACCCAACACACTCGTACCAAACAGGAAGAAAAAAATGAAAATCAATCCTGACTGGCTGTTGGCGAACAAACCTGCTCTGCTGGCAATTGCTTGCAAAATTGCCCCAATGAAAAAAATCAGGATATACGTCACATACCACGACAAGATAATGGAACCTTCAGACACTCCCAGAATCTTCATGTATTCGCGCGATCGAGTTTCTTTTTCTTGAATAAACACCACCAGAACACGCGAGATGGCATACAAGTATGCGAGAATGAAAACCAGAGGAAAGACATTTGCCACAGAATCGTAGAATGGAGCCGATACATAGCTTTCAATCGGAAACGCAGCGACTGTCGACCCAAAATATGCTTGTGGAGCTTGACGCAAGGGAACCAACAAAGCTTCTCGGTCCGCATTTGACATGGCATTCAGCTCACTTCCGGCCGTAGTGATATTCATTTGAAATGCGTACGGCATCCCTGTAAGAATGTAAAAGTCATTTTGAATAGATCCAAAAAGCAGGTCGTTCACAGTAGAGTCGTTTACAGCAACAGATTTTTGTTGCTGGCAAACTCCGGTCGTAGTTTGAGTTGTAGCATCCCACTCAGGCATGCAATTTACGAAACGTGTGACTAAAGTTTGCAATGACATGAAGCCACGCATGGCGTATCGCGAGTAATAAGAAGTCTCGATCGATTTCAAAAGCGGGGATTCAAATGCTGGATCTCCAAGTGTTTTTGGGACCGTCCCAAGGCTTCCACCTCTGCCTTGAGTCGAATTCATACGCACCGAGTACTCAATGGATGTATAAGTTCCAATTTTGCTCTCGTCCGACGGATACTGATCAAACACAAGTGCAGCATAGATCTTGGGCGAGTCGATCGTTTTCCCATAATCGGTCGCCTTGATATGCGAATGTAGATCATCTTCAGTCGAAAAAAAGATCACGCTGTCTTCAAACGCCGGTAGAGTCACTTTGCTGGTCGAATTCACAGCTGTGGCATTTGAGATGGCCACACGTGGGTACCAGCCCTTTACGGTCTCCAAGAAATACTTGCGCGTGAATGTCGTATCGGGCACGATTGCAATCTTGTAAGGCGTCACATGATCACGGCATTCAGAAGGAATCGCACCAGGTGATGACGCGTTTGTGCTGGTGAGTCCAAAAAGCACGAGGCTTTTCCGACACTCGACTGTTTGATCTGTCGTGAATGAGGCGGTGCCAATATCACGGATTTCCTTGGCCGTTTGCATACCCAGATACATGAGCACACCAGACATTGTCGTCTCGGTAGCCAAGTATTTTTTACCCCAGACCGGATATCCAAAGGGGAAGTTGTATGCCGAGGATCCATCACCACCCGGGTCCGTTAGCGGAAAGCTCGTTCCGACGGTGCTCGACGAAGAGGCCGTCGTGTCACTCCAGCCAGCAGGCACGTCAACATTACTCGTGAGGGATTTAAGCCCGCTCATCATGATGATGAATAGCACTGGAAGGGCGATTTCAAGTGTTGTCGCCACCCAGTGGCGCTTCTTGAGCATCCAGTTCTTCCACATCAGCGTCCAAAAGTGCGTGGCGAACGTCACCGCGCGTCGCTTCTTCGTCTTCCCTCCAGACTTGTCCATCGTGGACAACAGCTCGTCCTTCGGACCCGCCAGTCTTGCTCGTCAAACTACTTGGCTTGTGGTCTGGTGCACCTCTTCGCGGCGTTTTGGTTTCTGCCATCATTGCCCATCGCTCGGAGCTAAACAGCGGGCGAGGCTAGCATGGGGGCTAGCATGGTCCGTTTCGCCTTGAGCCACAATCAGCATAGATTGCGGCTAAATCGGTCCCATCAGAAGCCCAGATCGGCGGTTTTCACGCCTTCGGCCGTGCTCGCTTCCGTTTCGCTTCGTCGTCAATCTGAGACACAATCCCCATGGATTACGCCGCCTTCCGTTTCCTGCTGTACCAACTGGGGTGGTATACTGTACCTTGACATTCACTCTGCAAGTCGCAGTTCCTGGGACAAGAGAATGCAACGGTACCGACCGGAGCCGCGATGGCGCCGCGAGTGGCGCGCGCTGCCGCCGTACATGAAAGGCGTGATCGCAGGCCTGGGCGTTGCGGGAGGAGGTGAGTACTCATGGTGTCTCAGTCGCTTGTCGCTTTGGCTTGACGCTCTCTTGCGGTGCAGTGTTCATTGGCTCGCATGTTGAGACCATGCCGCTGACCGACCGTCGCCGCCTCATGCTTTTGTCACGAGGTTTGAATCCATAGAGCTACAAATTGCTAAGACTATGGACTGACGAGTGACCCTGATTCTTGTGGGCTTAGCTGCGGAAGAGCGCATTGGAACTCGTGCGTATGAAGTGAGTCTGACTGTACCTTTGCATTTGCATTCGTGTTATGCTGTCGCGCGTGCTGACGGTTACGTAAATAGGATATTCTCCAACGCGAGCGTGTACTTCCTGCTACGCACCCTGTATGTAGATACAGTATCTCTGTATGCTGGCCAAATCATCGTACACTGAATTACGCTGGATGTGCAGATGTCGCTTGCAGTCCAGCGCGTCGGAAGGCAGATCGTGCAGCAGTCGGACAACGCCGACATGAAATGGAAATTCCACGTGCTGGCGTCACCTGAGCCCAACGCATTTTGTTTACCAGGTGAGAGTGACGGCGTAATTCGAATCAGTTGCGGATTCTCATTCCACATCCTCTGTTGTTTTGCATTGAGTTAGGTGGCAAAGTCTTTGTGAATGCCGGGCTTTTCAGTGTGCTTGACAATGAAGACACACTCGCAGCCGTCATGTTCCACGAAGCAGCTCACGGACTTGCGCGTATGTAAATATCTACTTTCTACCAGCGTTATTGCATTGCTGATTACTGTGATTTTGTAGGCCATGGGGCGGAAAAGATCTCCTTTAGTTTGCTTGCATACAGTTTACTTGCGCTTCTTCTACCTGATTACGGCCAGTTAAGCGATCTGGTGAGGCTTGAGAAATTCTGCTCTATCTCCAGAATATGTTTTTGATTGGTAACTTGCTTGGATAGCTTGTCAAGATTGCAGTGGATCTGCCGTTTTCCCGTAAACTGGAACTGGAAGCTGACGCAATCGGACTCAAGCTTATGGCAAAGGCATGTTATGACCCACGCGCCAGCATTCAAATGAATGCGTCCCTTGGTAAAATTGACAAGGAGAATTCCGTTTCCGCGTTGAAATATTTCTCAACGCATCCACCGAGCGAAGAGCGTATTGAGGCGCTTCGGTAAGATTTCGCTGATACTAAAATGTGCCGACGGACACCAGCTAAGCATTCTTCTTAGTCGTAGATTATCCGATGCAATGGAAATATACGCATCGTCGGGTTGTTTAGAGCGCAAGATGTCTTTTCGTCAAGGAATGCAAGCCACTTCCACGCACAAAACTGTTGAGTAAGGATCTGTTTACCGAAGCTTGTGGAAAGTGTCAGTTCGTTTTGCCAATACAATGACATTGCCGTGAAAAACATCAACAAAAGAAGTATTTATTCACATGTATATATTAGAGATTTGATCTACCGATTGCTCTTAAGCTTACTCGGGGGCGTTGAACAGAGCTTGGGAATAATGCGCGTGGCGATAAATTCCCAACCAATGGACGCGATAAAGTGGCCAATGAACATGACCAGCATCTTCCATCGATAGGAAAACGGGATGGGCATGAGCTGGAAGGTACTGTCAATGCCTCCAGACGTATCAAGCAAGAACCACAAGTTCACACCCAAGACTGCGAGAAACAGCGCCGTGTATGCCCAGTTGGTGTAGAACGGTAGACGGTATGGGTCCTTGATATTGAACGCCGCGGCCACGGAGATATACTGCATGTGACCAAACAGCCAGACGCACGTGTCTTCGAACGAGTACGGGTTGTCAGGTGTGTTGTACTCCAGGTAGATTGCGCATCTGGCCGCGTGCGAGTCGTCTCCGTCCAAGTACTTGAACGCGTTTTCAATGGAGCAGAACCAGCCAGATTGGTTCCTGAGAAGCGCGAAGTGTCCCGCAAAGAACGCGATGAAGATCATCACTTGGCCCACGATCGACGCCAGAATATCTGGTGAGAACAGCGTTTCCGACGGCCGCTGGGGCGCCAACGTCTTGGACGAACCAGTGTAGAGCATCGACAGCGCTAGGCCAAGCACGATGGCCAAATCGTCCCAGATATACTGGTTATTGGTCAGCATTAAGTCCAAATGCGCAAGAGTGCTGGCCATACCCAATTGAATAATCGGGTACAACACCATGAACTTGAAGCCCAAGAACGAGGTCGTGAGTGCGCAGCGACCTTCGCGCACGAGAACGGGCACGTCCAAAATCTGCTTGGCCTTGCTGGTGAACGGAGCGACGATCGAGGCTTCGGTGCTGGAAAGAGCTAGACCGACATGCGCAGCCTTGAGCGCGCCGCAATCGTTGGTGCCATCACCACACATGCCGACAGTATGGCCCATTTCCATGAGTTGCTCAACGATCCAAGCCTTTTGCTGCGGACGTGCGCGTGCGAAGATTTGCGTCTGGCGAAGCAATTGGTGTATAGACTCCTCACTACATTCGACCAGCAGCTTGTCAAGCGCAGCGCCCGTGAGCACAATCTCGTACTGCATCATGATGCGACTCATGTTGGACGCGTTGAAGGTCAGCCAATGGTTCTCGTCACTATCTGGCTCCTTGGGGAGCACGATGCTCTGCCGCTGTCTGATGATCTCAATCTCCTGAACGCTCGGCGCTGCTTTGAGCTCCTTCACTTTAGTTTTGCTTGATGTAGACTCCTTGGCGATGAAAACCAGACCAACGAAAGTGAATTCTGGATCACTTTCAGAATCTTTGCACTCGACATCCGATCGTTGATTGTCCGGGAAGTAGCCGCGATCGCGTTCACTCCAGGCGACCGCCAGACAGTGGTGGCCTTTTGCCTCATGCGCTTGCAGTCGCTTCTCAAGGTCCTTGGGAACGGAGTCCGGCTGACACAAGGGAATGATCAAAGCCGGCGATCCTTTGATCACAGCACACTGCGCTGCGAACTTCAAATCGACCGCAACGACCGTCGAGTACGGCGTCGTTTCATCGCTGGGGAATCGCTTCATGATCCCGAACATAGCTCCATCGACTGCGATAAGATCCCAAGCGTCTTCTTTCGGCTGTGCCTGGCGGAGCCACGTCGCGTTAGACGCGCCAAACAGTGCCAGGTCCGTCTGCGATCCAGACACTTGACCGTCTTTGAAGACCAGGTCGTGGCACGTCGCCATGGCCAGGCGCATGATCGCTGGTGCCGTTGCCGTCGTGCAGCTGGACCATTTGAGAATGCCTCTGGTGTAATCAGGTACGGTATCTTCGACTACAGACTCGATGCCAGCCAGCGTCATGCTATTGCTTAGGCTCATCTCACTCGCACGAAATGCTCGCCATGGCTGGCCGGGTGGACTTAGGTCGGGAACCAGGTCGGGGAGGATGCACGAGCCTGAATTCCACATTTGAGTTAAGCCGACGATCTCAAGGTTCGTTTCAAGCTGCTTGACATCGTCAATGTCGTCTGAAGCAGCCAACCGCTTGCTGGCAAATAGAGTTGGGTACAGCTCTACTTCAGCAAATCTCTCGAACGTCGTCATCTGGAAATCAAGGTTTAGAGGCGAAATCATCGCTTCGGGACTGCCGCTTACCAGCACGGATCGTTCTTTTGACTTGGTCTCCTCAACGACCACGATGACGCGAGTCTCTTTGCCGACTTTGACTGGAAAGTCTCCGTCTTGGGCTCCACCGGACAGGAATCGCCTGAGGACGACGTAGGATTCCGCGCCGCTCGATTCGCCTTCTCCTTCGAACCCAATTCCGGACGTGAATTTTGCATTCGCACTGAAAAACTGCGTGCGCTGAACGTCGCTACCTTCGATTTCTCCATCAACCATTTTCACGTCGTGACAGAGCGCCATCGCTCGCAGCAGCTCCGGCGAAGCGTTCATGAACATGCCGTTGAACATTGTGTTGTTTGATCGCCACCGGTTGAGCTCTTGAATGCTGTACGCGCGATACGTGTCGCGCTGTCGAATCATTTGAAACTCATCCAGCCGCTTCAGGTTCGACTGGATATCCAGCTCCAGTTTTGCTGCGCTCGTGTTGCAAGTCGCAACGAGCTGATCGAGTTGGTTGAAGCTCTTCATTTTCATGCGATACTCCAGCACCGTGTCCACGGTCGAGATCGCGCCCACTCGGTAGTACATGGTGTCGCCCGAGGCCTCATCGACGTCCACGACCGCAACATTGGGCTTGAGCTGCATCTCTAGCTCCTGACAGATGCGCACGGCAGTGAGCGCATGATCGCCCGTGATCACGCGCACGTCGATGTCCGCCTGGTACAGCTCCTGGAGCATGTCCTTGGACTCGGGCTTGAGCTCGTTCTTGAACAGCGCAATACCCAGCAGCGACGTGAGATTCGACTCGACTGCATCGCGGTCGTTAACGTTGACGACAGAGTCTTCGGGCAGCTCTTTCATGCCGAAGCCAATGCAGTAGTACCCGTGCGATGCGTGAGCATGGGTCTCATCTGCGAAATTGCTGGGCAGAGAAGTTGTAATCGCTCGAACTGCCTCGGGCGAGCCCTTGACAAACGCCCAGCGCTTCTTGGTTGATAGATCCTGGACAATCACGCTCGATCGCTGGCGCGCTGGGTCGAACGGGAACTGACGCACAATCCCAAACGCTCGTGTCCGTCGTCTGGGAACCATCTTGTCGGCTTTAGCAGCCACTTCGGCATTCTCAGCAACCTCCTTTGGCTGGGTCTCGCCGTTTTCAGCAGCATCACTGGGTTCCTCTTGTTGCTCTTCGGACACATTGTCTCTAATCTCCGCATCGGGATCCGTCTCAAACGAAGTGGTATTGACGATGGCCTGGTAGTCGCCCTTGGTTTTGTCCGGCTGTGTATCGAGAGTGAACTCCGAGGCCTCGAACATGGACAAGTCCAGTGGATAGCCCTGCAGCTTGCCTTCGTGCTGAGAGAGTCCATGGCACGTGGCCATGGCCAGTCGCAACTTGTCTGGCATGTCCAGCCCAACGTGCTTTAAGCTCTCGGTCTCTTGGTCCACAATGTCGACACCGACAAGGTTCATGTGCTCCTCAGTGAGTGTGCCGGTCTTGTCGAAGCAGTAGCACGACAACTGTCCACACAAGTTGATCCGCTGCGCATCAATGCAGAAGATGCCGCGCTTGAGCAGTCTCTGCAGTGCGATGCCGACACCGGAGGACAGCACCAGCGGCAGAGCCGGCGGCACCGCGATCGTGATCAGATCCAGCGAGTTGACGACGATCACTCCGAAGGACTCGCCCGCGTTGGAGCCGTCCGTGAGCCGCTTGATGAACGCAGCGATGGCAATGGCGGATAAAACTCCCAGATACCGATAACTGTCGCGCTCAAAGGCGAACGTAATGGGCTTGGGGAACAGAATGCTGCGAAACAGCTCGCCCTTGCCGGTGGAAAAGCCCGTGGAGAGCACGAGGCCTTTGCAAGCGACGTCAGTTTTGCGTACCTGCATAATATTCGAGCCTGCAAGGAGGAACGAAGCTCGGTCCTCCTTCCGCGCGTCGGCTGCCGTGATCTGGGCCATGACGCCTTTTACCGGCTCCTTGGTCACCGGAAACGCTTCGCCCGTGAGCGAAGACTCGTCCACAACGCACGAGCCCGAGACCAGTAGCATATCAGCGCATATCGTGCCTGTCTCGAGCTCGACGATGTCTCCAGGGAACAGCTCTCGCTCGTGCATCTTGACTGTGATGCCATCGCGCAGGATCGGCAGCTCATGATCGCTGCGCACGAGTCGCCGAAGCCGATAGCTGTTCCAGACCTCGGTTGCGATCTCCCAGAACATGGAGAGTGCTGAGAGCACCAAGATCACGATGGCATAGATCGTATAGCCCTCCAGGAACCAGAGCGTGGAGCTGAAGATCTGAAACAGGTAATACGGATGCATGAGCTGGGTGAAGAGCAGGAACGGCACCGACGGCAGGTCGATCTCGACCAGGTTCGGTGCGAAGAAGCTCTTCTTCTGCTCCAGCTCACGTTGCGTCAGCCCGCACTCGATACGCGCTAGAACATCGCTCCAATCGTCGCAGATCGTAGACAGGTACCGCTCGAACACGCCCGTTTCGTCGTTGAACACGTAGCGGTGCTTCTTGCACTCGAACCAGACCCAGAGCTTCTCTTTCTTCTTCTTCTTGGCCATGTCAGCTGGCTTGGTGTCCAGCGTCCAGAACTTGCTGCTGGCCTTTTTCGCGAGCGGCTTCGCGGACGCCTCAGGCGCCATCGTCCTGGCGTTGAGCTCGGCCAAGACCGCAGCATCGGCGCCATCGCCTTCGATGTCGTTGTCATTGTCGTCCTGTGTGTTGGCCATGTTGCGAATCGCCTTGATACGCTGCCACAGGCGCCGCAATGGCGCCACGACGGACGCTTTGGGCTTGACTTCTGAATCAACAGCGTCGATCTTGGCGCGGAACACCTTGCGCTCGACCCACTGCGTGCGGAGACCGTCGTCGTGTAGCAGCACGAGCACGTACTCGGCCTGGCCCTGGCACGAAGCTGGCAGTCTCATGCGCGCGATGCGTGTCCAGAACTCAGGGAACCACGCCGTGACCACGAGCAGAAGCCCACCGGTGCCCACAGTGAGCACCCAGTAGAGCACCCAGCGCAGGTACGACGACGCGTACGGTACGAGCTTGAGGTGTTCATTAGGCGCGTACACGATTTCGCGGTTCCGACCGCTGTTCTCGTCCACCGCCACAGCCACGTGCGCCAGGCGGGGCGGCATCTCCTCTTCTGGTCGATGGAAACGGACGACGGAGGCAGCTCTGGGGGGCGTCGGTTAAAGGCCAAGTGGGCCATGCTGGAGATGTACCCATCGCATGCCTCAGCCGAGGGGTTTCGCAAAACGCCGTATTATTATCCTCTCAGTAACGAACTCGCTTGGTTCTTTTCTCGTCTCGCTTGGCGCTAAACTTGGCCGTGATGGTGCTGTGGCCCGCTGTCTCGGCTCCGAGTGACGACGCTGGCTGGTTGGATGCAACGGAGCAGACGCAATGGCAGAATTGGTCAAATGGCGGCTTATATTGGCGTCCAGAGAGAGACTGGAAGCTTTGCTTTCTAGAGGAAGACAGAGGAGCGACTCGGTCCTCAATCAACAGAAAAATACATCTACACATTACGAGGTCTCGCCTCTCTGGCTTGGGCGTCTCTTGTTGCTCTGCTTTTAAAACTGGATGGACGGGCGCTTCTTGGACGGCGATCGTTCGAACTGCACCGAGCTGCTGCTGTCGTGGAAGCCGTTCTCGTCCGAGTCGCGCAGGAACTCGCTCGCATCCGTGTCGCGCACGTCGTAGACGCTGCTCATTGTCGAGTTCACGCTGGCGCTCGTGTCGCGAGCCGACTGCAGCGTGAGGCGAGAGTCGCGGAAGTTGGAGAAGCCCGAGTCGTTTAGCGAGTTCATCGTGAGCGCCGGGCCTTGGCGGGGCGAGGCCACGTCGTCTTCCTCGTCCATGCGCGCCATGGAGGCAAAGCCCCCGGGGCGCTTCATCTCGCTCTCGTTCACGGAGAAGGACGAGAAGCGGAAGTCCGGAGGCGAGTTAGCGCTGGACGACTCCCGCGGGATGACATTCTGGTCGGGGGTCGCGGTCTTGCACAGGTCGCGCACGGTCATGGGCGCCTGCTTGGGCACCGACTCGGGCATGGGCGGGGGCGGGGCCATGGGTTGCGTCTGAATGTCCAGCTGGAAGTTGTCGAGCTCGTCCAGAGCCGACATGCCCGTCATGCGCGCGCTGCTGTTGCCGTACTTCTCCTTGATGTGTGAGATCTGCGGCGCCAGGGCCGCGGCCTTGGACGTGTCGCTGTCTTGGTACGTGTCTCCGTGGGACTTCTTGCGACGGCCGTTCATCACGGGCGTGCCGAGCACGTCGTCCTTGGCCTTTCGCTTCTTGGACACGGCGAAGAGCGCCACAGCCGCGATACCTGCCACCGCGCAGCCAGCCGCGAGCACAGTCGAGGAGCTCTTGGATGCACTACTGCTGGTTCCGTTGCTGGTACCAAGCGCGCTGGCCGAGTCCGTGGAGCTACCGCCCGTGGAGCTGGTGGAGGTGCCCGAGACTGTGCTGTCGGTTGCCGCTGCGGTCTCGGTGTTGGTGGCAGTGGAGCTGCCGGTGCCGGAGACTCCGTTCGAAGCGGCTGCCACGGTGCCGCTGGGCGTGGTGGAGTCACTGCCGGTGCTGGAGCCAGTGGCAGTGTCCTTGGTGCTGCTGCCAGAGTTCTTCTTGGAGCTGGAACTAGTAGTGGAGCTACCTGCGCTACTGGAAGCGCTGGTGTCACCAACACCGGCCTCAGCAGTACCGCTGGAGCTGCTCGCAGTCACAGGTGTCGCCGTGGTCGCGGTCGGGCTAGCGGTGGTCGTGCTGTTAGCCGAGGAGCCGGCGCTGCTTCCAGCGGTGCTGGAGGTGGTGGCGGCACTGGTGCTGCTGCCGGTGGCGCTGCTAGTAGTGCTGCTAGTGGCCGTAGACGTAGAGCACGACGTACGCAGACCATCGGCCGAGGAGACGCACGACGTCACGCCCTGCACGCACAAGAAGTATTCGACCGTGGCCGTGCCGTTGGTGCCCGACGCACGATCGCGACAGGTGCAGTCGGCGCATTGGGCGACGGTCGATCCATCGTCCGCCGCGCAGGACAAGTAGCCCGCGGGGAAGCTGGTCTGCGAGCTGTCGGCCACGTAGAGAGAGCTAGTGGCGGCCGCACAGGCATCCGTCTCAGCATTGGCCACTCCAGCGATCGCCAGCAGGGCTGCCAGCACCAGCGGAGCGTACGAAGGGGTACGAAGCATGCCTGAAGCACCAGAGCTCAGTGAATAGACAGCAAGAGTCGCCACGGGGGAGCAGGAGGAACGTACGTGGGACGCGCATCGTGAGAGACTTTGAGCCTTCGGGAAGGAGAAAGAGGATTATTGAGAGCGAGGATGGTCGGAACGGAGCTCTCTGCGATTCCATGTGGCGGCAGGTTGTCGAATCGCACGGGTCAAGTGGCCCCTTGGCCAATCGTGACTGCGCTGGCATCAGTTCCGCCCTTGATCATGTTTGCTAATAATATGAAGTAACGCGTCTGTATGACACCATCTGGCTTGGTATTAGATTTAATGAGTCTTGTGCGTAAAGGAGTGCAGAGAAATACTGTAGTCTCTCGCTATTCTAATATGTGGCAGCGCATTCATTGAATTCACCTGAACAGAGGCTGATGAAGTCAGCACGTGGAAGAACAGAAAAGGTGGGCGCTGACGTTTACACATGCCTTCGCTAACGAAAGACCGATGGAAACGCGCATTGACGAAAGAAAATACTGTTGCGCCGTGCAATGGAGATCTTCGTCCAGCACCCAGAATCCAGGCAGCCAGGAAACTACTGTAGCTCTAACGATTTGGATAGTGACCTCTCAGCCAGTTCTCTTCCACTGCTCATGATCGTGAGGATCACGGTGCAACACTTTCGGAAGTCTCGAGTTGTGCCGGATTCTACCGGTTTTGGGCGGAGACTTCATTAGATTCACAAGGGTTTCACCTAGGTGTGGAAACGTTGATGTGCACAGCTGGTGAACTGGATCCTTTTCTTGGACCGTCTGCTTCGCTTCAATGACTAAAATATACGGTACATTTTGGTAAATATATTCTACTAATATTATCTAGGGACAATAAAAAAAATACATTAATATCAAACGTAAATAAAAAAAATACCCCATTTCAACAATAAATAAAAAAAATGCGCCGTATTTCTTGTAATTTACCGTTGGAGTCACTTTGTTGGGAAATAAACGTAATATACACACGCACGATTAAACTACCGGAACCTACGTCGGGTATACAACACAGCAAACTAAGTACGCGCGCACTCTCGCATAAGTGCTCAAAATATCTGTTTAGAGAGGTTCACTGTGTTTTTGTGGGTATCGATGTTCCGACCAAGTGCAAGCATTTATACTGTACAATTTTAGACCCCAAATGAATCAAGCATCTCGG
>JAADXR010000550.1:0-19637 GCA_023337935.1 Elongisporangium anandrum
AATTCAAAAAAAAATTGCACCAGTAGAAAGCCCAGGCCTTACGGGTTCTTTTACATCGTTTTTAGCGCAATCGGAGGCAGTTTAGATCAAAATTAGCTCAATTTACCATCCTGCACAGACTTTTGGCGCGGACTGTAACAGAATCGAATGTAACCTAACACAACCGATAAATGTCCGGTATGTGTTATTGGAAACGTGTGAAATACTGTACAAGTGAGAACACGAACGGCTGGCCCCCTCCCTTCGTCATTCGTGGATCCACCCGCAAGGCAGCAACTTCACTCCTGGTCTCAAGTCGACCCAAGAAAGACTCGCCCGCCACGCTCTAATGGAACCCTACGGACTGCAGTCAGGCGTTGAAGAGCTCTCGATCTGATTCCAGCCAGCGATCGTCTTGTTTTCTTGTGTCCAAGGGCTGTCATCGCCTCATGGGGAAGCTGCGTCTGGAGCCAAGTGGGAGTCCAACGCAAGTGAAGACCAACCCACATGTGGCCTCGTGATTCCTCTTCTCAAAGTACGACGGAGAACGCCACGGATTCTCCCATTCCATTCGGCTGTGACTCCAACCATCGGGTCTGAGTGAGGAGGCGACTCCAGTGTGAATCCTGTTGCTGCTTCGTCTTCAGCTCGAGTGACACACAAGCACAAGTTCTGCGTGAGACGGCCTTCGACACCAATTTGCATCAGCCATGGTCACCATTCCGGAGGGTTGGTCCCAGAGAGGGGCGCCAATTTGAGCATCCACTGTACGACTTCAATCAAGCTCCAACTCTCGTCGATTGGTGACGAAAGGGTTCGATTGGTGATGGATGTAACCGAGACTCTCAAGATCAAGAGCCTTGTCGTGGTACTCTCTCGGCCTTTGCCAGCACCGCTGTCTTACCACAAGCGAGGGACCACGCAGCTCAAGGCCAAGTGATTCAGACTGCTCAAAGAGAGATGACTGTGGCCGAGCCCCTCGCAACATTGAAACGTCGACAAGCATGGAACAAGCTCCGACCACTTGCAGTTCGCTCAGTTTTTCCATGGACCGAGCCACTTCCGTTGGAGCAACATTATTGGCGCACTTCAAGATGTCCGGACCCTTGGAGCAACAATGACGTCTGTCGCAGCAACGTAAGCGCACGCCTGGCTGCTGCTTCACATCCCACTTCGTCGGTCCACGTGGAGAGAAGAAGAGCCGCTTGTGTCCGCTTGTAAGTCTGTACGCGCTACAAACTGTACGGACAGCAGAAGGATCGCTCTTGCGTCGCTGGCGTGCGTGCGTTTCGTTCGCTCCGTCTGCTGCGGATGTGCCTTGAATGGGGATCCTCTGGAGGAGACCACGGCCGAAGCGCCTCTCCAGATCGGCAACCTGCGGTCATACTGTATCGGAAAGGACAGTTGTATCGATTACTGCGATCTGCAGTTTGCTGTGTATCTATGTTGCGGCCGCAACGGCAACTATGCAAATCAGCAGTGTATGCGGTTTCAGTGGACGGACCGCAAAGCCCGTTTGGGGCCACCCGGCCGCAACCTCCACGGACCGCACTTGTGAATCACCGCCGCCAGAGCCACACGAGACCCCCGCCAAGACCAAGATGTCCCCGCAAGAGACCAAGGAGCCCCAGCAAGTCGTGCCTGTGGAGCAAGAGCCGCTGCACAAGCAGCGCTGGATCAGCGACCGCATCCGCATGGTCTCGGCCGAGTTTCCGCCGCACACGGCCTGCGGCTGGCACCGCCACCAGCAGCTGACCATCTACATCTGCGTCACGCCGCTGTACGCGTACGAGGAGTCGGTGGGCAACGACCCTATGCTGCTGGAGCAACCCAAGGGCGCCGTGTTCTGCCGCGACCACCGTGAGGACATCCACACGCACGCGGCCGATGTGGGCGAGACCCTGGAGCACCCGCTCCAGCTGGTCATGGTCGAGATCCTGCCCAATGACAAGCTCACGCAGGCCGTGGCGTACCCGGAGGACGAGCGGATCGAGACGCTCTTCGACCGCGCCGAGTGCCTGGTACACCGCCTGACGCTCAAGGACCAGGATTCGATCTCGCTCCCGCTCGGCGGCCCCGAGAGCGTACTCGTGGCACTCGAGGATTGCTCCGTATCGGTCGAGAGCGACGACAAGAGCATCGAGCCCAAGCAGCAGCTCAAGGCTGGCAACGAGCTTAAGCTGCCGGCCGGCCGCCTGGGCCTCACGCTCGGGCGCGTGGAGAGCGGCAACAACAACAGCGCCGAGTTCGTGCTCGTGCAGGTGCTCTAGGCGCCTTTAGTCGTAATTGCTGTGAATATGAAGCCATCTGAGAAAATTCTGAGTCTGTCTGTTGTTCTTGTGGGATGGGAGGAGAATCAGAGTCCGATGATGGGATCTGCTGCTGATTCTTCCAGCGTCGAAGGATTCATGGATGGATGGATGGAAGGACAGAGTCTTTGGCGGTTCTGTTGTTCTGCTGTTCTGGGATCTCACGGTGACGTCACAATGAAGAGCAAGCATACTCACTATACACGCGTATATTGGCTCACTTGATGTATGTCTGTTATAACAAATGCGCATGACTGTAGCGATTACCTCATCCATCACGGAGAGTCGCTGGAGCCGACCTTCCTACCAAGAGAATGAATATCTAGATAGAGTCGCTCTTTGATCTCCCTGAGTGCATCGCATCAGGCTCAACGCAAGAAGAGTCTTCTTGAATGGTTAAACTTACGATTCAAGACACAAGAACAAGCGAACGCAGCATCGAGTTCATTCTGATTCAAGCGTTCTAGCAGTCTCAACACAAAGCCGTCTACTTGATGGCCCAGAACGCGGCCTTCTGGTCGTGCTTGAACAGATACGACTCGACGAAGCCCGGGGCCGTGAAGTCGGACGTGTGGTAGTTGTAGATGAGCGCGGCCTTCTCGACCTTGGCGCTGTCGAACTTGAGCTCGTTCTTGCGCGCCTCCTGGATGAAGAAGTTGGCGAAGTACTGGCTGCTGGCGATGGCCTCGGGCGAGTGGTCGATCACCTCGTAGGGCGAGCCATCCTCGTACTCGCCGTACTCGTACGCGTTCTTCTCGGGATGGAACTGCACGGCGTAGATCGGGTACTTCTTGGCCTCGAAGGCCGAGATGAACTCGCGGCCCGTGCGGTCGTAGTTGGTGGCCAGCACCGTGTAGAACTCGGTGAGCTTGGAGTAGTTGGCGAACTTGTCGGGCGTGATGCCCTGCTCGTGGTTGTTCATCGTGATGGGCTTCTCCGCCAGCCACTGGTACACGTCGCTACTGGCGCCGCCCAGCAGGCGACTGGAAGGCGCGGCCTCCGTGAAGTTGAGCGGCAGCGTGATGTTCATGGAGTCTAGACCCTGCGACAGCGAGCTGAAGTCGCGCGTGGTCATCTGAACGAGCCACTCGAAGCCCAGGCATGTGCCCCAGACGGGGAAGTACACGCCTTGGTCGTTCAGCTGCACCGCCTGGTCGTACAGGAACTGCGCCTTGTCGTTCACAGTCGCGGCGCCGCCGGGGAAGAGCAGGCCATTAAGCTGCGGCAGTAGCGACTTGAGGTAAGCCTCAGGCGCGTTGTACGGGATGGGCACCACGCGACCGCCGGCGCTCTCGACCCACTTGACGTAGGACGCCGCGATGTACTCGCCATGCGCCGAGACCGGGTGGGCGAACACGCCGATGATGGGGCCACGGGGGCTGGAGGCCTGGGCCAAAGGGGTAGCAACAGCCAGAAGCAGCAGCAGCCACGACGCCATGCGCTGGAGGAGGACCATGGCGACAAATGAGCTCCTCGTTCCTTCTTCGGATCTAACGGATCAGATGAGTGTATCAAGTAATCACTCGGATTGGCTGAAATGAGGGTTGTTTATCAGCCAATGAAAGAGTGAGAAACATGACGAGTCACCCAAAGACGATAAAATCACGAATATATGTGCTATAAAATACATGTATTACAGAAATGATACAACATGCACAAAAGGGATGTGATGAGTTCATCCAAAGGTTGTAATCTCTTCGTACAATGCGATGATTACAACTGCCGGTCTTGTAATCCATCTCTCCATGAACATCACCCGGTTGCCCAGAATCCAATTTGCCCATTCAACCCCAAGCCAAGATGAAGTACCACTACCTAGGCAACACCGGTCTGCTCGTGTCCTCGCTCTCGCTCGGCTGCATGTCCTTCGACGGCGTCAAGTGCGACGTCGAGACCTCCTACGCCATCATGGTCGAGGCCTACAAGCAAGGCGTCAACTTCTTCGACAACGCTGAGCTGTACGCGCAAGGTCTGGCGGAGACCATCATGGGCCAGTGCATCCAGCGAGGCATTGACGAAGGCGTGTGGGACCGAGAAGACCTGGTCATCAGCACCAAGTTCTTCCATGGATACAAGTTCCCGCCCAAGCCCAACAGCCAGGGGCTCTCACGCAAGCACATCATTGAAGGAGCCAAGGCCTCGCTCAAGCGCATCGGCCAGGACTACGTGGATGTGGTCTTCTGCCATCGTCCCCATGCTGAGACGCCCATTGAGGAGTCGGTGCGCGCCATGAACTACGTGATCAACCAAGGCTGGGCCTTCTACTGGGGCACCAGTCAGTGGACGGCGCACGAGATCTCGCAGGCCTGTGAGATCGCTGATCGCCTGGGACTCATCCGACCGGTACGACGAGGAATATACACACACTGATACAATACTGAGCTGTACTAACGTTCTCTTTGGATGTGCAGGTCGTGGAGCAACCGGAGTACCACCTTCTCGAGCGTTCTCGCGTCGAGTATGACTTCATCGACCTGTACAAGGTGCGTTGTGTATGCTGGTCTTTACTTGGGATCTAGAAACTGATCCATGTTATTAATACGAGCAGAAGTACAAGCTGGGCCTCACGACGTACTCGCCTCTCTTCGGAGGCGTGCTCACGGGCAAGTACCTCAAGGGCATCCCCGAGGGCTCGCGCATGTCAAGCGAGTTCATGAAGAACTTCTATCTGACTGGCATCGAGGCCAAGATCCCAAAGATCGTGGCTCTGAACGAGATCGCAAAGGATGTCGGAGCCAGCCTTGCGCAGCTCGCTGTCGCCTGGTGCATGAGCAACAGCGACGTGTCGACTGTCATGATCGGAGCCACGAGCGTCGCGCAGTTGCAGGAGACACTCAAGGCGCAAGAGTTTGTGGGCAAGATCACGCCGGAGATCAAGGAGCGCGTGGATGCGGTTGTGCAGTACCAGCCCAAGATGCACGCTGTGGACCACGTCGGCATTGAGCTGCTGTACGTCAAGTTTGACTGAGATAGGAGTCTGGTCTTCTAACGACACAATATCAAACACTTCTACCTCACTAGGCTTCATTTGGTGGTTGCACGAAGGTTGCTTGTAGTTGAAGTGTACCCTTCCGAGTGGTACCTGCGTCTGTTCGGTCCCTCACAATCGATACATCATCATGGGCGTAGCGTCGGCAGGCTTCCAGGCGGCGGTGCTCGGCGCTCTGGCCGCATACCTCACGTATGCCTTCACAGGGCCGCTGGGTCTCCACTGGGAGCTCAAGGACTATGGCTTCGTGGCCGCCGTGACGCTCGCGGTCTTCTATAACCGCCTCAAGACGCAGAAGTACGAGGGCCTCATGCAGGCGGAGCAGACCAAGCAAATGAGCCAGGCGCCGGAACTGCGTCGCATTGAGCTCGTACACGGCCAGCCCGTGCAGCTGGAGCTCAACAAAGTCACGTGTCTGCTCTTCTTTGTAAGTGGCTTGGTCTGGAGATCGCTGCTCTGACCCATTGACTGACCCATTGATCTGGATCCAGGGCTCGTGGTGCAAGGATTCACGAACGGCTCTCCAGGAGTTCCAGCGTCTGCGCCGCAGCATCACGCACGGAGGTGACTAGATCCTTGAGGACTAGACTCCTGCCTTTGTGGACTCACGCTTGTGTATGCAGCTGTTCAGTTCCTGGCGTTGACGCAGGAGTCGCGAGAGGAGCTGCGCATGTACGAGATCAAAGGACGAACGGCCAGCGATTTCCAGGAGCTGCAGGACTTCCCCTTCTCCATCGCCATTGAGGATGGCCTCATGGGCAAAGAGTGGGTTCTTTGTCTCTGTCTGGATGGCTCTTGTGGCTGTTGTGGGCTGACGCTGGCTTCTGTTGCGCAGATACTTGGTCCGCTACGACGTGTGCAAGATCCCGACGCTGTTCATCATCACCAAGAGCCAGAGCGTGCTCTGGTACGGCAATCCGCAGGACAAGGCCGTGGAGAAGCTCATCCGCCACGCTCTGGGCGAGGAGAACGCCCCGACGCCCCAGGACACCAAGCTACTGGATTAAGTAGCACAAGACAATCAAAGTATGTATCTTCTCTTCCCTTTACGCGTTCAATTCAACTGGCCTTCAGTCATCACTCGCTGAACATCGTCCCACGTGGCTTTGGATGAGCACGCGCCGAGCGCAGCCACGCACTTGGACGCGGTAGCACAGCCCCATTGCAGTGCGTAGTCCACGTTCTCGGTGTCCTGCTTCCAGGCCGAGAGGAAGCCGGCGTTGAAGGAATCTCCAGCACCAGTGACGTCCACGACGTTGGTCTTGAAGCTGCCGTGGGTCCACGAGCGCTGGGTCTTGGCGCAGAACGCACGCGCGCCGCCTTCTCCGAGCTTGATGATCGTGAGTCCGGGTACGCGCTTTGAGAGCACAGCCATGGCCGCTTCGACCGAGTCCGTGCGCGTGACCTTCACGGCTTCGACCTCGTTGGGCAAGAAGACATCCAGCAGGGGCAGCAGGTCGTCCAGATCTTCCCATTGCTCCGTGCAGTCGTAGTTGGTGTCGAGAGAGATGGTCAGGCCCTTGGCTCGCGCCTTCTCCAGCAACGGCTTGAGCTTGCCCTGCAGGTTCGAGCAGCTGTAGAAGCCTGTGTTAGGCAGCACCACGTCAGTCAACGTCTAAGGCTATGGGCCACGCAGGTCTCACCTCCGATGTGCAGATGATCGGCCTGCAGCAGTCGCTCCTCGTCAATGTGCTCCACTCCGAACACTCGCGCCGCGCCATAATGCGTCACGAAGCTGCGATCCGCCTGTCACTCCACCAGCCAACGTGAGCCTACATTCTTGATATGATGGTTGGGCATTCGATCAGCTTCCCACCGTTCCGCTGAGGACGATGCAGACGCCCGTGGGCACGCCTGGCAGCGTCGGAGAGCTCAAGCCGATCTCATGCGACGCCAAATGGCTCTTCAGCACGTCGCCAAACGAGTCCGATCCTGTTCAGACCCCATCCAGATCACACTGCTCAGCTCTATTTACCCAGACAGAGCCTCTGTAGCCGCACATACCGACGACCGTGTGCAGCTCCACCGCATGAGCTGGGGCCTGGGCGCCCTGTTTGGACGCGAGATTGGCCAGATGCGTGGCCGTGTTGAGCGCCGAGCCGCCCGGCTGCAGCTGAATGGGCAGCGAGCACTCCACGTCGCCGCCCCACTTGGGCAGCTGCTCGGGGGCCAGCGTACCGGCCACCACGTCCACGAACGAGTCGCCCAGCACTGCAAACGTCACCATGTCACAACGTCTGAAAATGGCCCAGTGAGGTGGCGGATGGGGAATCGATGTGGTGCACACAAATCTAGGAAAAAACGGTCCGGATCTGTGACGTGGTACAGCAAAAAGGCAACTTCAGCTGCTGGAGATGGAGGAGGGAGGAGAAGAAGAAGACGTACGTGGGCAGGCAGAGGGAAGACGAGCAGCTCGCCGTCGGCTGTGCCGCAGATGAGAGACTTGCGTGCCGGCCAGTAGCGCACGCACTTGACGCGTCCTTCGTGTCTGTTCCACGAGCAAAAGCAAGTGAGCTCATGTGGATGCAGGCCAACTGAGTCCAAGAAGAGACCTACTGGATGCGATGGACCACTTTCCCATAGGAAGCCACGTTGCTTGGATCATCACTGTCAGTGTAGTCCCAGAGAACGATGCTGCCGTCGGCTGAGGCGCTGACGACAAGACCCGCGCGCGGAAGCAACTCGAGCGTCACGATCGGAGACGACCGAGTATTCGGGCCAAGCTCCACGAGCTCGTAGGCCTCGGACGGCACCAGCAGGTTCCACATGCGCAGCGACGCGTCATCGGATCCTGAGAACAAGAAACAGCCGTGCATTGCCAGGCAGCCGACCGGCTCCTGATGCGCGTGGAACGAATGCAGCAGTACACGCTTGCTGAAGTTCCAGATCTAGCCAACAAGAGAGCGTTAGCAGCCATCAAAACCCAGACAGCTTTCAGCGAATGACTCACAGAGATGGCACCGGCGGTATATCCCACAACAAAGAACGCCTGCTGCCCCTGCGGAGCCAAATAGTACCCATCGCAGAACAGAATGGACGAGATCTCCGAGTCTTTCTGCGTCGGGTTCGCTGCTCGGATCGTGGCGGAATGCTTCAGCTGGTCTGTATGCATCTCCCAAACGGAAACAAAGCCAGCCACGTTCCCAGACAGCACAAACTCCTCATCGCGCACAACACCAGCTGCAGCACCAGCAATCATGCGTCATTCTGCCATAGCATACACAAGGATAGCGGTCACTTACTTGCCAGACAGGAGATCGCATGGCTGCCTCCGCTTGCGTTCGTCTGGCGCCCTCGAAGGAACTTGCCCGTGGAGGTGCTCCATGCCTTGACAGCTCCATTCTCGTGGCCCGTGATCAGTTTGCTGTACGTTTTGGCTGCGATCATGCACGTCACCTCGGCCTCTCGCTCCTCGAAGCCGAAGGACGCCTTCATGGTGTACGAGTCCCAACAGCGGAGCGTGTTGTCCAGTGACGCGCTGAAGAAGCGGCTGGTGGCGGTCGTGTCTTCTTCGTCATCGTTGGACTGCGGCTGGAGCTGCTGCTCATCCTCATGGTTCATCACCGCGATGGACACGATCGCTTCCGTGTGTCCCGTGCACTGTGCGTAGCCCACGTCACGGTTGACACGCCACTGCTTCATGGCGTTGGCCACGCCCATGAGCAGCAGGTCTCCGCCACTGGAGCTGGGCAGCACACGCATCGAGAGGATCGGCAGCGTGGCTGGAAAGAGCTGCCTCTTCGCCTCGAGCTTGTCGTGGAAGACGTTCCAGAGATGCAAACATCCCACGGCATCGCCCAGCAGCAGCTGCTGGCCTCTTGCGTCCCAGGCGCAGCTCGTGAACCTCGCGCCATTGGCGTTGGTGATGGTGGACGACAGAGCACCCGAGATGGCGTCAACCACGTGCGCCTTGTGGTCGAAGCCCAGGGAGACCACGAAGCAGTGGTCCGCAATCAGCTGCAGCTGCAGGATGCCCAGCGAGTGGAAGTGCGCGTGGCTGCGCTTGAGCTGGAACAACTGGTCGCCGGTGCCTTCGAGCGAATTGGTTGCAGGCTCCGGTGCCAAAAGCAGACTCCGCCTGCGCTGGCCGTCCGAGTCGTCGTCTTCGGTGGCTGTACATCCAGCCGTATAGAGCGACAAGCAGCCGGTGGAATCGCCCACGAACAGCGTGCAGCTCGCTCCATCACGCACGCAGAGCATTGTGGGCCACGTGCCACTGGCGAACGTGATGGTCTGTCCCAGCACGAACCACGGATGCAGCAGCAGCGCTCGCCCTTCGGCCGGAAACCACGTCTTGACTGTCTGGTCCGGACTGCAGCTCACGAGCCCTCCGTGCCGATGAGGCATGCTCCGCAGACAGACAACACTGCCTCCATGGGCGTGGATGGTCTGCACGCAGGCACCAGCGTTGTTGTGATGGCCACCATGGGCCGGTGTCGCTTCCGAGAGGTCCCAGACCTTGATGCAGCGATCGGCTGCCCCTGTGAAGAGCAGCCCGCTTCTCCCGAGCGTGGCACTGAAGTCCATGGACAACACAGCGCCAGAATGGCCACGCAGATAGCTCACCTGGGCAACGCAAATGCTGTCAACACTCAACAACGGCCAGTCAGTAGAAGAGAGCAGATGCCTACATGAGGTGGAAGGAAGCCTGTAGCCTGATGCAGAGGCCAGTGCAGGACGGTTCCGTCGTGCTAAGGCCACAAGAAGGTCGTGTCTGTGACTCAATATCCAGCCATGGGCAGCAGAGGCAGCTACGTACACGCCCGCCAAAGATCCCGGCCTCGGGCTCGACCTGGAAGCTGTCAAAGGATGCGCCTTTGGTCGTCAGTTGCGGGAGGTACTGCGGCCGGAGGATGCGCGCTGCTCGGTCCAGAGCTGCCTGCTGCTCTGAGTCGTCCTCATCCGGCTCCTGTGAGTCTGGAGACGACCCCGTCGCCTCATTGGCGTAGACTTCGCACGGCACGAACTCGATCATGACTGTGACGCTTCCAGTGAGAGGGCGGGCGTTGAAACGTATGTCTATTTACCAATGCAAAAGTCTGCGAAGAGCACGTCCAGTACGTCCTCCACGTCCATGCGGCCCAGGATGCGGCCGATGGCGACCACTGCGCGACGCAGGTCTTCCGCCGCGATCTCGCTCTGGTACGGATCTGCCAGGAACGCATCCAAGCTCTCGACGCACTCGATCAGGTTCTGTCGGTGGCGCTCGCGCGTGATAAGCGCTCCTTGAGAGGCGTTGGGTCCAGTCGAGAACTGCAGGCTACGGAGTAAGCGCAGGTGTCAGCTACAAGGAGATCAGACCATGAGGCAATGATGCTTGGCAACGTACGTTTGCTTGACGATGGCGCCCAGCTGCTCGATGAACGCTTCGATGCCGGCGCCTGTGGTGCACGAGATCACGTGCACGTGGTCGTGCTGCGACTTGACAGCCTGTGTCACGCTGGCGAGCTCCACGGGCCCCATGGCGTCCACCTTGTTGAGCACCAGCAGCGTCTTTGTGCTGTCGTCACTCAGATACTCCTGGTACTCAGGCGAGGCCAAGAGCGACGGTGCCTCCTGCATGTCCAGCATCACGACGCGGACGTCTGCTTCCGAGGCGCACTGCTGGGCGCGCAGCACGCCCTCACGCTCGATCACGTCCTGCGTCTCGCGCAGACCGGCCGTGTCGCTCACGATCACCGGATAGCCTGCGATATTGAGCGGCACCTGGACGATGTCGCGCGTGGTGCCGGCGATGGCCGACACAATGGCGGCCGGGCGACGCGCCAGACGGTTGAGCAGACTGCTCTTGCCGGCGTTGGGCGGGCCCAGAATGGCCACCTGCACGCCGTTGCGCAGGATCTCGCCTCTACGGCCGTCCGCCAGATGCGCTCGCATTGACTGGGCCAGATCCTGCACGCGCTGCACCGCCAGGTCGTATGCAGCGTCCGAGACGTCGTCCTCGTCGTCGCCGAAGTCGATGAGCGCCTCTGTGTAGGCCAGACAGCGCACGAGCTCCGTGCGCCACTGCTCGTAGATCTCGCCCACGTCGCCCGAGAGCTGACGCAGCGCTTGGGCACGCTGGGCCTCGGTCTCGGCGCCAAGCAGATCAGCCAGGCCTTCCACCTGCACCAGATCCAGCTTGTGGTTCTCGAACGCGCGCTCCGTGAACTCGCCGGCTTCGGCGGCACGGCAGCGTGGGATCTCTCGCAGCGCCTGCAGCACGCCCGAGACCACGGCCACGCTGCCGTGCACGTGGAGCTCCACCACGTCCTCGCCTGTGAAGCTGCGCGGCTTGGGGAAGCGGATGGCGAGCGCGTCGTCCAGATGCTCCCGCGTGGTCGGGTGGAAGAGCTTGCGCAGCGCCGCACTGGAACACACAGCAACGGTCATTAGTCCTCACAGTCAGCTCCACGGGTCTCAAGTCCATTGCGGTGCGTACGTCCGTGCGGTCGGAAGCTTGACGCCTTGGCTGCTGAGCGCCGCCAGACTGGCGTCCGCCTGTGCGCCGGAGATGCGGATCACGGCCACACCGGCGCGGCCCTCTGCGGACGACAACGCGTATATCGTATCGTTATCACGGCCACCTGCGTCCGCATATGTGTTTTCAGCCGCATCCACAGCCTGTGAGCTGAAGTTGAGGCGCTGCGGACGCATCCGCTGCGGCCACCCTCGCGGCGCTCGACGTAGCATCTTTGTCAATTGACTTGAATGGTGCTAATAAGCGGATGGCTTGTGAGAATGTATATCCCGTCTAAATCGATATCAAACGCCATCCGCTTGAAGTTGAGTCCGCTTGCGGATGCTCACGTTGGGCCATTCTGTCAACTCAACCAACGGACATGAAGCAGCAGAAGCGGACCACTGGAATCTCCACCGCGTGGCTGGTGGTGGCTGTGACCACGGCCGCACTCTCTTACGCAGGACCGCAGCTGCTGGACGCACTGCAGGTGGCTGACCAGCCGCCGTCCCCACTCAAGCCCTATGCTGACCTGCGCGCCTTCCGGCCTCGCTAGTGAGTGCAGATCATGCCGTTGGATATGCGGATGGCTGGACTGATGAAACTATGGCGTTGTGTCTGCAGCCAGCACGACCACCAGGACCACACGTCAGTGCTACTGCACGTCGTGGGCACGTCGCTCATCGTGCTGCTGGCGCTCATGAACCCTGAGCTCATTGGCGCTGGCATTCTCTCAGGTCCGTCTCCATCGGTCTCTCTGGCTCTGACTCCAGCCTCACGTTGTCTGTGTGAGCAGCTAAGTGCGGCCAGTTGGCGTTCGCTGCGTTCCGCCACCAGGACCATGGACTTTCGGAGGCCGCGATCATGTTCGTGACGTTCCTAGGGACCACGCGCCTTCTGCGTGGCAGCACCAAGCTGGCGTGGGTCGTGCTGTTGCTGGGCTACGGCTTCGCCTGGACCGGCCACTTCTTCTTCGAAGGCAATCGTCCTGCGACCTTCATCTACCCCACGTACTCGCTCATCTGCGATTTCCTCATGTGGGCCGAGAACGTCACGGGCGCGACCATCACGCTCTAGGGGGGGAACAACAGAGAAAGAGAGAGAGATGTGTGTTGGGTATGTGCGTGTTGCTTATATTGGCAATTGCACGCCATCGAAATAATCCAAAAGAGCGTCAATGTCTGTCGTGTCTGTCGGAGCCTCTTGCTCCTTCTTGGCTGGGCTCTCGTGTGTTGGCTTTGGTTCTTGCTGAAGCTGCTGGTGGTGGGTTACATCCAAAGGCCGCACTGGAGACGTCTCTGGGCTGCTGTCAGAGCTTGAACCGCAGTCTGAAGGAGTCGAAATCACTGACACAAATCTCTCCAAAGGCTTCGCTGGCGTAGTGTGTTTCTCTTCACTGGAAGCAGGTGCGATGGGCGAATGTGAATGCGTAATTGATGTCTTCGGTTCATCATCCAGCGGCAATGAGAACTCGTCGCCAAAGCCATCGTCGTCTGCGTCTGCTTCCTGCTGGTCAAGCACGTCATCCAATGAAGCCCTAGCTTTTGCTGCTTTAGCTGGTGCATCACGCTCCTTCTCAGTGTCTTGGGAACTTTGTGTTGGCTTTGGGCTGGACTCACGAGACGTACTGAGGTCCCATGTGAATGCGGTATCAAAGGACTCGTCATGGGCTTGAAACGCTGGCTGCTTCTCGGCCTCTTCCGATGATTCCGATTGTCTTGGGCTATTGTCGTATGAGGAGCTTGGATCCTGCGCCAGGAGCTCATCAAAGACGTTGAGGTCGGCTGCGTCGTCTGCTGAATATGCTCGCTGCTTCTCGTTGTCGTAAGAAGTCTCCCATTCCCCTGGGCTGGGGCCACAGAGAGAAGCTCTCAGTTGGACGTGATCCGCTGCGGCATCCACAGACCTCGATGGCTTCACAGTGGCCGAGTGGGAGATCGAGCGGTCTCGCTTCCGCACGTGCTTGGTCTTGGACTCCGTCTTCTGCGGCGGTTGAGAGCCTCCGGTCTTGTCATAGGCCAGCAGCTTCTGTCGGATCAGCTGCAGCTCCGTGCCCTGCATGAAGGACTTGTTGAGCAGTGACACGTCGGCCTCTCTGCTCTGTCTGGTCTTCCTCTTGGGCTGCAGCCTCTGCTGCTGACGCTGGGCCTCCTGCCAGCGCATGTGGCGGCTGCTCTCGGTCGGACCAAAGTACCGGCACTGACCCAGGCGCTTGAGGGCCTCTCGGTCGCGGTATCTGGCCACAGCCTTGGCCTTCTCGTCCCCAGCCGCGCGCATCTCGAAGAGCGCTCGGGAGATCGGGCGGATCTTGACGTCGCCATCGTCGGCCGGGGCGATCTCCGTGGGGTCGTACAGCCACACGCTCGTGTGCAGACACGGCCGCAGTACTGGCCCAGGCGGGGGCGCGGTCGTGGCTGTGGTCGTGGCTTTTGATGGGGACGGGAGGTCGTGGTGCAGCGTGGTACTGCGGCTGTCCTTCTCGCCCAGCAGATGCCAGTCGTCGTGTCGTAGCTTGAATCGCTCTGCGAGCCACTGCGCTACGCTTGAGACACCATCAAAGGGGGCGCGTGTGGCGCAGACCTCGATGTATCGGTCGAACGCAACACCGTCCACAAGCTCTTGGGCCTCGGCCGCAAAGACCTCGCGTCGGCGGTCGCCCTCGTCCACATGCGTCCCCACGAGCAGCGCTCTCGGGCCTGGGTCTGAGCGGCCGAATGTGGACCATTGGGCGACCGCGGCCTCGAACGAATCGCGGTCGGTCAGATTAAACACCACCACGACCACAAACGCAGCCACATCTGGGTCACAGTCGCGGGTCGCCACAGCTGCTAGCTCATGCCTCGACCCCACGATCTCCAGGTGCACGTACCGTCGACTGCTGTTATTGTTTCTTTCTTTACCTTGCGTTGATGGCAGGGGCCAGCTCCATGATAATGAGGCCGCACTCGTGTCCTTTTCTGTGGCTCCGAGTGCGGCCGCCAGCGCTCTGCGGCCCACGCCGCTCTCGCCCGCCACCGCCGCCCATTGCGTCCGCATGCGGTCGGGCCAGGAAAACGGTCGTGGCCTCGCTCACTCTTGCGGGACGGCTTTTCGTTCTGTCTCTCTCTCTTCTGTCCAAAACACGGTCCAATGAAGACCATATTCCCAAAACCAGGAGGATTGGTAAAGTTCATGGGTACGGTACGCAGGTACTGTCAATAGCCAATCAGATCAGCATCATGGGCGTGGCGCCGTCCATGGACAAGGTGCTCGGGGCCATGGACGACCAGCAGCTCGTGGCGCTTGTGGGTGAGGCCTACCGCCTGGACCCGCAGCGTGTGGACTCCATCTTCGCCGCCGCCAGACAGCGCACTGCCTCCAGTACGTCCTCACGTCTCTGTCTGGGGATGCGCAGAGCTCACCTGTGCTTCTGTCCGCAGCCCAAGCGCTGGATGCGCCACCTTCGCTGGCCACAGCGACGACGGACGCAGCGCCGCTCCTTCCTATGCCGTCTCCGTCCCATTTGGGTGACGATGAGGCCGGGGCGGCCGCAGCACTGGACGATCCGTCTCTGAACGAGACCAAGGACCCCATGAACGCGCTCTGGAGCTTCGCGGGGCATCGGCTGCGGGAGCTGCAGCCGGCCGACCGCAACGTTAGCGGCGCTGGCGACAGCTCCAGCTCTGGACTCAGTCGCGACGCCGACGACGAGGGCTTCCCCGTACTCTACGGTAGCTGCGGCCGCGACAAACGCTACGCGCGCTGCTCCGTGTGCTACTTCCGCGGCAAGCGCTGCAACTCGGCCCACTACTGCGCGTGCTGTCAGCGGCCCGTGTGCATCCGGCCGCGCATGTATCCAGGCGAGACCCACGCCAAGATCTGCTGGAACGTGCTGCACATGGACCCAGACATGGTCCAGCGCGTGGAGAAGAAGAAGCGCAAGCTGCGAGCCATGACGCCGTCAGCTGTAGGCCCAGTGGAGGCCGTCACGGAGCCCGTCGTGCTCAAGGAGGACGCGTCGCTAGTGGAGGAGCCACCGCAGCAGCAACACGTGCTGTAAGAGAAAGGAAGACGTTGTGTATTTCGTTCTTGCCTACCTACTCATGCGTCAATGAATGCCACTCACTCAGTACCTGGGCGGAGGGCCACGGCGATGCGGATCACGCGGCTCTCGGTCTCGAAAGGGGCGGTCGCGAGGAGGACCTCCCGATCGGTCTCGGTTGCCCATGGGCGGCCGGTCTCGGCTCCGGTCGCGACTGCGATCGCGCGGATGGCGCTGTGGTCCTGACGTCGTGGGCAGCGAGTACGAGCCTGCAGAGGGCGGAGGCCCTGCTGAAGGCCCCGGACCGCCGTACTGGAAGGCCTTGGAGAACGACACGCGCATGTGCGAGTCCGGGTACGCCATGTTGTCCAGATTGAGCAGCGCCATGACGGCCTCGTCCGTGGAGCCCATGGTCACGAGCGCCATCTTGGTGTTCTTCTGGATGAAGTGGAAGTTGGCCACAAAGCCGAACTGCGCGAACAGGTCCCCGAGCGCGTTCTGGCGGCGCTGCAGATCCATCGGGATGCCCGAGATGTGCAGCAGTGGGCAGGGCGACACGGCCTCCTGCGGACTGCGGCGTCGGTACCGGTGCAGCGGCGAGTTGGAGAAGTCCCGCGTGTTCTCGAGCTCGAAGCGGTCGACCTCTCCGCGAGGCATGGACACGTTCGTGTGCTTGGAGTAGTCCACGCGCAGCTTCTTGCCAAAGATGAAGACGCCGTCCAGGTGGTCGAGCGCAGAGGTGGCCTGAGGAGGCAGAGAGCAGGAGCAAGAGATGGATGGATGGACAAGTCAAGGGCCGAGAAGGAAGGATCGGTGCATGTGGAAACAGAAACACAGCACACGTCAGGGATCAGTTCACAGTCAGCCAGTCCAGGTCTCCCAAGCCCCCCACACCCACACGCACGACAGAGAGCAGCAGGACACAAGCGCCAAGAGCAGGCAGGACAAGCACACGGACAGAGCGGATGTGTAGTCTACTCACATGAACCTCATCGACGAACTGAATGAGCGCAGTGTCCTGCTTACGGAACATGATCTTGACGCGGATGACGTCGCCAAAGCAGCCGAAGAACGTGAACAGGCGATCGGGACTCTGTTTCGCACCAGTCACAAGCAAGTCAGACGAGAAGCAGGTCAACATAGAGTTTTTGGGGGCTGGAAAACGCACCACGAGAGCTCGCTCCATGTTGCTGCAGATGAGAACGGCAGAGCGCTGGGTGTCTGGTCGCATGGATCGGCCAGTCGAATGGGCAGGAAGCGAAGGCTGGCGACCGAAGTCACGAGGAGCACGGACGTCCATGGGAGGACCGTTGTTGTCTGCGTAGCGAGGCGGTCCTCGCGCATCTCGTGGGTCCTGACGGTATGGATCGTCTCGGCCGTAAGCCGGCTGAGCTGCGCCTGAAGGTCCGCGGTTGTAATCGTAGGCATCACGAGCCGAAGGAGGCTGCTCGTAGCGCTGTTGTGTGGGGGGAGGACCATAGCCACGGTCACGCTCGCGATCTCCCTGTCGCTGCTGCTGTGGCGGGAAGTTCTCGATGAGGCCCTGCACACGAGCTGGCTGCTGCTCGTACTGAGGTGGATGGTCGCTGGCTTGGTCCGCCGCAGGACCCGATGGCCCAGGCGGCAGATTCGGGTTCGTGTAGTCCCACGACCGCTCGTTGTTGAAGCGCACGCGCAGCTCCGGGTGGCGGGAGAAGACGATGCTGAGCTGGTTGCAGCCAGTGTAGATCTCACGGCCGTCGAGTGCGCCCTGCGCTGCCTGCGCCTGGTCTACCGACTCCATCTGGATCAGAGCCTTGAACTCGTTGTTCTTCCAGAACGTCACGATCTTCTGCACGTTGCCGAACTTCTGGAACACCTGCTGCAGCACGTCCACCGTCACGTCGTACTCGATCTTGGACACCATGACCATGAGGATCGTATTGGCCTGGCCTGCGCCACGGCGATGGCCGTCTAGATCAGCAAAGCGCGGCTAAGTATCCTATCCATTGGCTCAGGACCAGCAGAGCAGAGCAGGCTTACCGTCATGTGTGTATGCAGGCAGCTGATACTGCTGCTGCTGAGGGATCTGCTGCTGTTGGCCTTGCGAAGCAGCAACGGACGACTGGCGCTGCTGAGCGGAGGCTGAAGCATTGGTCGGCGTGATCTGCACCTGATCAAAGCCATTGCCGCTGGATGGTCGCACTGTGATCTCCTCGCGACTGCTGAACTCGAAGTAGATCTTCTTGCCGCGGATCATGGCGTCGCGGGACTGGTAGAACGTGATGAGGTTGGCGGCCGACTCGACATCCGGCAGCTGCACGAACGCCTGGCACTTGAGCGGGATGAGCAGCGACTTCTCCACCACGGCGAACGGGCAGCAGAGCGCCAGCAACTCACTCTCGAGGCAGTCGGACGGCAGGCCTCGCACAAACACGACCTGTTCGGCATGTTAGACCTTTCCAATGCACGACCTTTAGAGCAACGGCAACTCACCCGCGACTGCTGCGGAGCGGAGGGGCGGAGGCGCTTGGCTCCTGGATCTTCGTACTCGTCCATCTGCCGCTTCATGGCGCCTGAGGACATTCCGCTGGACATGCGCTTGCTAGACTCCGAGACTGGGGATTGACTGCGGACCTGAACATCAGAACAGATTCAACGTGAGGCGATGGGCTCATGACCACTGTTTATAGCCTCCAGACCAATATAAACAGACGCGAGCAGCATCCAGAGTCTCCACAGCCGACCGCAACTGCTGGTGGAGCTTGCAGGAGTTCCCCAGCAGCCATGGGGGCGGCCATGGAGCCCTTGATGCCGCCCTCGTCACCTCCGCTCACTCACCTCTGGGCTTACTGGTCGGATGGGTCCAATGGCAGGCAACCTGGCCAGCAGCACCCTGCGAGACAAAAATATAGCGCCCACCTTCTGTTTTGGCCAATGAGAATGCGTTTCGTTTTTGCCCAATCACAAGCTGCCAGCAGGGATGGATCCGCCTTGCAAGGTCGGTCGCCACATCGTTGAGCGTGGGCGCGGGAAAGAACTATAGAGCCACCAGGAGCGAAGGAACAACACAGAGAGAAGAAGAACGCTATTTATACGCGCCTTGAACTCCCACAGCCGCCCATGTTGACGCCCGCAGCCGCCAATCCCCAGCGCCAGCGTGGCTCGTATGGCTCTTGGGTGGCAGCTTCCCATTGGCTCTTCGCCTTCGGTTACACCCACAGGGTTTCTTTTCTTCCTTCCGACCGCCCTGTCAACCAGCAACCTGAACATCCTTTGTATATATCCGTTATGTCCGGTATATCATATTCCACAGGTCGACAGCATTAGCCACACTATCGACATATGAGTTTACCCATGTATTCAGTCCCACAGGCCCAGTCACGTCTGGGTTTGCTCATTCAGGGGGCAGCCGGGACCAGCCCCGCAGAGGTCCGAGCCAAGTTCCCATTTTGGAATTTCGGCCGTTTCCCTCTCTTCCAAGTCCAAAGCACAGCCAGCAACCATGGGCATGGCCTTTTCGCGCGTGTTTGAGCGCCTCTTCGGCAAGAAGGAGATGCGCATCCTCATGGTCGGTCTCGATGCCGCCGGTAAGACCACCATCCTCTACAAGCTCAAGCTCGGCGAGGTCGTGACGACCATCCCCACCATCGGTACGTCTCTCTCTAGTTGGCTGTATAGCGAATGAGGAGCTCATTTGGATGCATGCAGGCTTCAACGTCGAGACGGTCGAGTACAAGAACATTAGCTTCACGGTGTGGGATGTCGGTGGTCAGGACAAGATCCGTCCGCTGTGGCGCCACTACTACCAGAACACACAGGGCCTGATCTTCGTGGTCGACTCGAACGATCGCGATCGTGTGGACGCCGCTCGCGATGAGCTGCACCGCATGCTGAACGAGGACGAGCTGCGCGACTCGA
>JAADXR010000551.1:0-19528 GCA_023337935.1 Elongisporangium anandrum
CCCCCCCCCCCCCCTCCTCCTCCATTGGCTCTGGCCGTGACTCATTCCCCAATCGACTGCGCGTTCCTCCAAGCCCAAGAGCTTGAATCCGCCAGTACAGAGCCATGGTTCTCCGGTCTCAGTCGCTGCTTGCGATCGCTGCAGTTCTATGCGGACCAGCGATGGTCTCAGCGTTTCAGCAGGCCGACAACTCGTCGCTCAACGGCTGGTATTCCTGCAGCGACTTCACGTTCTCGGAGCAAGGCGATTCGACCTTCTCAAGTACCACAGCCGAGTGCGCTGTTTATAATGCGCCGCTGTGCTACCCCGGGATCTGCGAAGACGCCACCGATGGGACGCTGGAGGTGTTCGTCAAGCGCATTCCCGCGTACTACGATGTCGAGACTGCAGCGAACGTGTGGCTCCTTCAGGGCGGACCTGGCGCTTCTTCCGTTGCCAGTACGTTTGTCTCACGTTCACTATGCCTTTGACTCTCAGTAGCTGACTACTCTTCCTCTTGCTTTGTAGTGGAGTCCGCTATGTCAGCGCTGCACTCTTCGTTGAGCGGCCTTGCAAACGTGTACACAATGGACCATCGCGGCACCGGACGAAGCAACCTGCTAGACTGTGTGGCTTCCCAGGCCACGACCTCTGGCTCACCTGGCGGCGCAGCAATCGTCTTGTCCGAAGTTCCGGACTGCGCCAAGGAGCTCGAGACTAAGTACGGCTCTGACCTCTCCATCTTCTCAGTCACAAGCGCTGCGACAGACATGGCCACCTTCATCTCCACGTTCCAAGCTGGTACCAAGACCCATGTCTACGGCGTGAGCTATGGCACCGCAGTGGTCGAGCGACTGATCCATTTGGCCCCGGAAGAGGTCATTGGTTACATTCTGGACGGCGTGAGCACCACGTCTGGCTCGGATTTGAGCAACTTCGAGTACTTTTCTACGTGGGACAAGGACTATGGCGAGGTCGGCGAGGCATTCATGGAGCTTTGCGCATCGGACTATACGTGCAGCACGTACTTCACGCAGTCGTCGTTGTCCGATGTCGTCAAGAAGCTGGTCTCGAGTTTTGAAAAAAATCCTAACTCGACCTGCGCCGCAATGGTGCGCGATATCCGAGCTGGTGGGTCCGGTGGCGAGGTCGAACCTGCGAGTTACACGCTGCGCAAGACGTTTGCTGTGCTTCTCAAGGACTCAACGCTGCGCGTCTTGATCCCCGTCCTGGCCTACCGCCTCACTCAGTGCAATGATGAGGACTTCAAGACCATGTCCTACTTCTTCAAGCAAGTGTACTCTGGATCCTCCACTTCGTCGTCGTCATCGCCGGACGACCTTTACCAGTCGAATCTGCTCTACTACCTCATCGTGTTCTCAGAGATGTGGGAGACCCCGGAGGTGTCCTATGACACAATGGTATCGCGATTCACGAGCGCTTCCATAAGTAGTGGCTCGATGGACAGTGTGTACAAGTATTGCGCGTTTTCGCAGGAGAAATCCAGCACCTGTTCTGCCCTGGACGATGTCCCGTCGTTCAGTGCATCGCCCATCGTGTACAAGAAAGACAAGTACTGGAACGTGGCGGCCGAGATCCCAAGCCAGGCCAGTGTGCTGCTCATGAACGGCAAACTGGACCCGCAGACGCCGTACAAGTACGCAACTTACCTCCTTGACGCGCTGGTTGGCGACAACAAGCAGCTCGTGACGTTCGACTACGCTACGCATGGCATTCTCTTTTCCACGCCCTCGATCTTCGGAGGAACATGCGGCTTGGAGATTCTGGCTTCGTACGTGCTTTACGACGGCGATCTCTCGATGACCGACACGAGCTGTTCGACTGACGACAGTGCCCCGGACATGTACATCTACAGCACTGATGCGTATTCGTACTTCGGCACGTACTCCGCATACACTGGCGACTTCTACGACTCGTTGTATAGTTCCAGCTCGAGCAGCAGCAGCAGTGACGAATCGACTTCCACGTCTACGTCCAAGAAAGGCAGCTCCAGCAACGGCTTTCTCTTCGGAATGATCGTTGGCATCATCTTGTTTGTCGTGGCGCTCATCGCAGCGATTGTCTTGGGCTTGCGCTACCGTAAAGCCAAGGCACAAAGCCCTCCTGATCAGGGCAATGAGGGCATCAATGTGGCATCGACACCAACGTCCGATGGCATGTACCGCGCTGTCGTATAATGATTTAAGGGAAGTGAGAAGATCCGCTGAACGAAGGCATTCTTCCTCTGTCTCATGTAGGATTTTGTGATGTGCTTAGTTTCACAAAATGGTGACTCGTAGTATGTGACATCGTTCTTCGTGTCTTGTTGTATCACTTGATCATCAATTCTGTACTGAAACCACTGAGAAACCTTGGATTGAGGATACAGGATTTCCATCTCGTGTGGATTTGTTCTGAGGGAGTGAAGTGAAAAGCCACGACCCTGAGACGTTCACATGACCAAAGCTGATCCTGGTCATAGGGAATCCAAGTTGAAGCTTGCTGATGCTAATATGACGTCAGTCTAATAGTTAATCAGGCATCATCATTGATGTGTGAACGCCATTGTCCGTTAGTCCTAGGACTAGTAATTCACAAATCCTCTCAACGTATCCCACTGGACTTCAAGGTTGAAGCCATGGCGGCAACCATGAAACATTGCTTGCAAAAGCATACAGTAAATGCGTAGCTCATGAGTTCCATATCGTATCAATTTAAATACCTTCGCCCACTTTCCATTTACATCTGAAGCAGCTACTCAGCTTCTACCAGTCATGGTCTCCCTCAAGAGCTTAGTCTCTCTACTGGCCTCGGCTGTCGCACTTTCGGCCACTGCCGTGCAATCCGTCACGGTCTCCGATCTCCCGATCTTTTTCTTCCATGGACTCACGGGCAACATCTCCGACAGCACCCAGATTGCAGCTAACCTGACGGCGGAAGGCCGCATGTTCACGCCGCTCACGTTCTGCTCCAACTCGTGCTCGGGTGAAGCCATCAACACGCAGATTCCGCTCGCGCTCGAGCAGCTCCGAGGCATCATCGCCAACGACACGGCCACCTACGAGAACGGCTACATCGTGTTGGCCCATTCGCAAGGCGCTGTGATCGCTCGCGCTGTTATCGAGAACTGGGACGAGCACAACGTTCAGCTGTTTGTGAGCATGGCTGGCTCGCAGAACGGCATCTTCTTCGGCCCTCAGGCGTCCGATACCGTTCCGCTCAACACGTTCGTGACGTATTTCGCTCCAGCCGTGATCCCTTCGGACGTGTTCAACGTCTCGGCATACACCACGGCCGACTGGCGCGGCAAGCTTCAGTACGATCTGAACGAAGTGTTCGCCACGGATCCGGACCTGATGAATGAGCTCGCGTACGCCAACCGCTGGCGTTCGCCCGACCAGGACTCGTGGGTCGAGTGGAACACGGTCTTCCCGGAGCTCAACAACGTCAATAACTGCGCCGATACGGACTGCGAAGAGGCCAAAGCCACGCGTCGGGTCAACTTCCTGCGCATTCAGCAATCGCACTACTTGATCTCGCCTCGTGACGGAGCCGTTTCGCCGTGGCAGAGCGCGCACTTTGCTCAGTACAACTACCTCACGAACGCCTCGCAGATCCTGACCGAGTTCGAGAACCTCGAGATCATCTCGATGGAAGACACGATCGAGTACCAGAGCGACACGTACGGTCTGCAGACGCTGCACACTGCTGGTCGTCTGCACCTCCACGCGCTGGATGATGTGACTCACGCCTGCTGGCTGCGCGACACGTACTTTGCGGACAACGCGACCGAGCTCTGCGTCTTCAGCGATGTGTTCGGCGCCAACATCTACCCGCTTCTCTTCTCCTCCGACGAGGTCGCGGCTTCTGGCTCATCGTCTTCCTCCGCTACTGGGTCTGCGTCGTTCTCGTCGGGCGGCGCCCATTGCGCGGACCAATCTTGAGGATGATGACCTGGTCCCATCCGCCAGCAGACTGGCCCAAGTTGAAGCTGGTTAAAAGAACTGATGTGTGTTCAGATATTTGATGATGCTTTTGAGCCGTTTCGGAGGATATTTCTGAGAAAAGATGATGTTTCTGAGGCGATTTCTGATACCGACCTCTGTCCTCAGATCAAATCTGCTTGCGCCCTGTTTCTGGCTTTGTTGAACCTTTGAAAGCAACCAGTCGCCATTGTTTGCATGTTTGCAGCGGGAGTAAACCGATGGTAATCATGGCTCTTTCACGATTGTGACCACAGTCATTCAGTTTAGTTACTCAGCCTCTCCCACTTTCCATTTGCTTCAGCAGATCCCAAGCTTCAGTTCCACTTGCTCCCATCAAGACTCCAGCTTTCAACACCAGACAATGGTCTCACTCAAGTGCATCACGACGCTGCTCGCCTCTGCCGTCGCGCTGTCGGTCAGCGCTGTGCAAGCTGTGACGGTGGCCGATCTCCCGATCATCTTCTTCCACGGCTACACAGGCAGCATCAGTGACAGCGTCAACATCGCGGCCAACCTGACGGCGGAAGGCCGCACGTTCACACCGCTCACGTTCTGCTCCAACTCGTGCTCGACCGAAGCCATCCCCTCCCAGATCCCGCTAGCGCTCGAGCAGGTCCGAGCCGTCATCGCCAACGACACGGCCACCTACGAGAACGGCTACATCGTCATGGGCCACTCGCAGGGCGCTGTGCTCGCTCGCGCCGTGATTGAGAACTGGGACGAGCACAACGTCCAGTTGTTCATCAGTCTGGCTGGCTCGCAGAACGGCCTCTTCTACGGCCCACAGGCCGCCGACACGCTTCCACTCAAGTCGTTCTTCTCGTTCTTCGCTTCGACTGTGTTCACGACGGACGAGCTGTTCAACGCCTCGGCGTACACCACTGACTACTACCGCGGCAAGATCCAGTACGACCTCACGGAAGTGTTCGAGAACAACCCGGAGCTCATGACCGAGTCCTCGTACGCCAACCGCTGGCGTTCGCCCGTCCAGTCGTCCTGGGTCGAATGGAACACGGTTTATCCTGAGCTCAACAACGTGAACGTGTGCGCAGACTCGGAGTGTGAGGAGGCCCAGGCCACGCGTCGTGAGAACTTCCTGCGCATCCAGCAGTCGCACTACATGATCTCGCCTCGTGACGGCATCGAAGCTCCTTGGCAGAGCTGCCTGTTCGGCCAGTACAGCTACCTCTCGAACGATTCGCAGATCCTGACGGACTTTGAGAATCTTGAGGTCATCTCCATGGAGGATACGATCGAGTACCAGAACGACACGTACGGCCTCAAGACAGCGTACGAAGCTGGCCGTCTGCATCTTCACGAGCTGGCGGATGTCGTGCACGGCTGCTGGCTGCGGGACTCGAACTTCACTGACATCACGACCGAGCTATGCTCCTTTGACGATGTGTTTGGTGCGAATGTGTACCCGCTGCTCTTCTCGTCGGATGAGGTTGTGGCGACCGGTTCGTCGTCTACCTCGGCTTCTGCGTCCGGGGCGACTAGCGGTCTCTGCGCGGATCACGCTTGAGTCGTTGTCTCTAGAACACGAATGTTGACGCACATTCATTTCTTCATGAAAATATACTTTTTTGCGGTGATCACTCTGGTGTGTCCACTAGGATTGACGGTTCCATGCTCACACAAGCATGGAGCCGTTGCTGGACTTAGCACGTTTGAACGTTGTGGAATTTAAACTCTGAGGTGGTGGGGACTCACATACAAAAAATTGCAGTGGGTGCACCACGGATTGCAAGGCATTGGCACAATGAGTGGCAGTGTCGACTACTAGCTTCGTTGAGTTAGGTGTGGTGCTACACGCACCCTATAGCTCCAAGTGGAAAGGATCTTAAAATTGAGTTTATTAGGGTAAAACTGGGTGGATTCTCGCCACTCATCATGGTGTAATTACCATGGTGTAATCAACACTGGAGGGAATCTGTTGATTTGAAGTCTCCATCGTCAGCTCGCTGCAATTTCGTCTGCCAATCCCCAGCCTCCGCGTGGTGAAATCAACAGATGAGAGCAATCAGAGGAAGAGCAGTAGAAAGTCGACCCATCTTCCTCCGCCATCCTCATCCTGCCGCCATGGTCCAGCACCACGCGGAGTCGGGCGACGATGTTCATGGAGACGCGCATCATGTGGCCATCCACACGGAGCAGGACGTGCCGGACTACGAGAATCTCACGACGCCCAGCAGAGAAAACACCACCGACAACACGCAGCGCCACCACTCGCAGCAGCAGGAAGAGCAGGATGCAGCGACCTCGGAGGACCTGATGCACGGCATCAACTCGTTCTGGGCCCTCGTGTTCCCGATCTGCGTGACCATGATCATTGCCAGTGTCGTGGTTGTGAACTACCGCAGCTCCAGTCTCGAAGCCTCCATGCAGACGTACCTGGTCTACGGCGCCTCTGATTCCTCCAGCACGAGTGCGGCGTCGTCCGTCGGCATGTCGCTCGTGAACGCTCTCGTGATCATCGGCGCCATCGCCCTGCTCACCTTTGGCATGGCGCTGCTCTACTACTACAACTGCATGAAGTTCCTGGGAGGATACATCATGTTCGCCTCCATGGCCATCCTGAGTTTCGTGGGCGGCCAGTTGATGGACGAGATCGTGAACGACCAGTTCGGCTGGGCTGTCGACTGGCCTTCCTTCGTCTTCGTCATGGGCAACTTCGGCGTCGTAGGCGTGGTCTCCGTTTTCTACCAGAAGGGAACGCCCAAGTTCGTGCAGAACGGATACCTGGTGCTAGTGAGCGTCATTCTCGCGTGGGAATTCTCCATGTGGCCGATGTGGACGACTATGACGTTCTGTGTCATGTTCGCCATGTACGATCTGTGCGCTGTCCTGACGCCGTGTGGTCCGCTCAAGATCCTAATTAGCCTTGTTCAAGACAAACAGGATCCGCTGCCTGGTCTGCTGTACGAAGCTGATGTCCGAGATGGCGTCGGCAGCAAACAGCGGCAGTCATCGGCACCGCAGGAAAGCCAACACATTGCACTGGTCCAAGACACCGAGCAGCATGTGCCTCCGCAACCTCGTGCCCCGCTTGCTCCCTTCGGCTCCAACGCTCCTCCTCAACCTCGGAAAAAGGAGACGCGATCCTCATCTGGAACGACGCCCGATGTGCCGGACTCCTCCACATCCAACAGACGAAACAAGCCGTCGAGCTCTTCCAATAGCGACGGTGATGGCGCCTTGCTCCAACATCCGCTCAATGTGGCCGAGTCGGATTTTACGACTTACGATTGCGAGTCGATGGAGGAGCTGGTCAGCCTGCTGAAAGGGTTTTACCGCATATTCAGTCCGGAAGACGCTTGGAAGGCTGATCAGGTCGCTGACAAATTCTTCCCGTCCCAGGACCGACTGTGGCTGCTGATATTCCACAAGTACAAGGTGTGTTCGTGCTCTATGGGGATGCCGTGTCCAATCCAGGCCCGCCGAGATGCCAGGCCACGCCGCACTGCCGAGGAAGACGAAGCTGACAGCACAATCAAGCTCGGTCTCGGCGACTTCATCTTCTACAGTGTGCTCGTGGGACGAGCTGCGATGTTTGATTTCTCCACGTTTGTGACCGCTTTTGTGTGTATCGTTGTGGGCCTTGGAGGGACCTTGTTCTTGCTCTCGGTGCTGCATAAAATGCTGCCAGCTCTGCCGATCTCGATCTTCTTGGCCGTCTTCTTCTACTTCTGGACGCGCTTCGTGTTTATCGACTTTTGCGACTTTTTGATGACCTTCTCAGCGGCTGTCTGACGGTTTCTTCCCATACAAATATCAAGTTGAGTAATCTGTGGCATCAGACAAACTTTTATTGTTTTTAGCCAAATGACCAATCTTACGTGTAGGGCAAAACGGTACTACTGGTATAAACGAAGTTGCTATTTACCCGGTTGCAGAATTGGTAGCTGAACAAATAATGTCGAAAACGTCGATTTGAGCGTTCTTTGCTGCCAGTGACGGTCATGTTTCTCTAAGATATCTAACTGTGCGAGCCATCACACCTCGTTGGTGTCAATACGAGAGTTCAAAGCTTGGAGTCCTTCATTTGGCCTTAAGATCAATGCGGTTAGGGTTTGTATTTCTGCCGAAACAGGGTGATCTGTGTCATTAGCCTAAAACAAGTAACTTGAAATTTGTATAGTGCCTTACACAGTTGAGACCGGTTGTGTCCGGTTTTCCCCGGTTGCAACCGCCACGTGCTATTGTACTATAAATCATCAGCAAATTAGTACTAACTCGCATTGTTTAAGGACGACAATAAGTGTTGTATTGTACTAAAATATAGCAATTTGTGTATATTTGTCTAAAAGTAATGTAAACCTGCTTACTTTTAACGGTAGTCTAATCGAAAAGCTAAAACTTATTGAAAAGCCTTTTGATTTAAACTACCGAGCACCAGTCCGTTGGTGCTGAATACCACTCGCTGCGATTCACGAGACGTCGACATTGCGTTACTCCTGTTGAGGTTGGACTCGTCATCAGTATAACCTCTGTAACCCGGACCTTGTCCAGTGTACCCCGTAACCACACTACCTGTAGAAGGCAATACTCACAGTCCTGTTACTGTGAGAATGCATAGGTAGATCAAATGACTGGCTATAACTGTTTCTCACTTGCTTAAACTATAGGCTATACAGACCTGTAGATAACTCCATACTCACTAACTACCACACAATACACTTGTGAATTTACCCTTCACTCACCTGTCTTCTATCCCTTCCGTCGTTCGTCGTCCGCGCTCAAGTGCTCCCGCCATAACTCCAGGCGAAGACATCACACTTTGAAGGTCCAAGTCATGATCCCTACATAAAACGCGAACAGTGTTCCCTCTGCGCCTTTCCCTGGAGCCAATAACAACAGACAGGTCAGACTGAACAACATATATTATACTGTACAGTACTCTTACGTAGCCAGCAAGAGCTCAGTGAGCGCGAGCTCTTGCACGTATGTGACAAATGTTTAGGCTTTCTCCCCATATTTTCTTTCATTAACAATGCAGTCTTGCATCAATATGTTAAAGTCTAAATTGTGAATACTATTTAGGTGCCGAAATATTAATTATTTCGATAATTTTGATAAGCAGGGTAAATTACTGATTTTTTGGTAAATTATTCTCGAAGTTAAATCGCTTTGGCCAGTTTTTGTCTCACTTGGTTCAAGCTTTCAGTTGAGTGGGCATCATCAACAGGTCACGTGACTATGCAGCAATGAACAGCATACCTCGAGTGGTCGCGTGTCCCTTTCATCCACTCTTCATTCGCGCCAGTGTCCATCAAGCTCCAGCCCAGCTACCTCCCCACACGAGCAATGGTATCGTTCATGAGCTTCGTCACGCTGCTGGCCTCGGCCGTCACGCTTTCAGCCAGCGCTGTGCAGTCCGTCACGGTTGCTGATCTCCCAATCTTCTTCTTCCACGGGATCACGGAGAGCGCCGCGAACAGTGTCAACATCGCGGCCAACCTGACGGCCGAAGGACGCACGTTCACGCCGCTTTCATTCTGCTCCAGCGCATGCTCGGTCGAGGCCCTGACCACGCAGGTGCCGCTCGCTCTCGCGCAGATCCGAGGCATCATCGCCAACGACACGGCCACGTACGAAAACGGCTACATCGTCATGGGCCACTCCCAAGGTGCAGTGATCGCTCGCGCCGTGATCGAAAACTGGGACGAGCACAACGTCCAGCTGTTCATCAGTATGGCTGGCACGCAGAACGGCATCTTCTACGGCCCCCAAGCGGCCGACACTATCCCGCTCATCGCGTTCCTGACGTACTTCGCGCCGGCCATGCTCCCCACGACCTTGTTCAACGTCTCATCGTACTCCAAGGCCGACCGTCGCGGCAAGATCCAGTACGATCTGACCAAGCTCTACGAAACCGTTCCCAGTCTGATGGACAAGCTGGCCTACGCCGACCGCTGGCGTTCGCCCGACCAGGACAACTGGCTCGAGTACAACACGGTCACGCCCGAGCTCAACAATATCAACATCTGTGAAGACGTGGAATGCGAAGAAGCTAAGGCCACGCGTCGTGAGAACTTCCTGCGCATCCAGCAGTCGCACTACTTGATCTCTCCCCGTGACGGCATCGAGTCGCCCTGGCAGAGCGCGATCTTCGGCCAGTACAACTTCGTCTCCAACACTTCGGAGATCCTGACCGACTTTGAGAACCTCGAGATCATTTCGATGGAAGACACGATCGAGTACCAGAATGACACGTACGGCCTCAAGACGGCGTACACGTCTGGCCGTCTGCATCTCCATGAGCTGGCCGATGTCGTGCACGAGTGCTGGCTGAAGGACACGTACTTCTTCGACAACGCGACTGAGCTCTGCTCCTTCAGCGAAGTCTTCGGAGCCAACATCTACCCGCTTTTGTTCTCGGACGATGAAGTCGTGACTTCTGGTTCTTCTTCTGCTTCAACTGCTGCGTCAGACTCCTCATCGACCGTCACGCTTTGCCCGGACACGGAATAAATCGTTGCTTTCTAAACTCTTTCGAAATTGCCGTCTTCGCTCCGCTTTCTTCACACCACAAACGTCGCAGATAACTCATCAAATACTCGCTCGACGGGTGGGAAACTATATGCAAATATTAAAACCATTTCCTATGCTCATGCTTTGACGTACATATTACTGTACTACATTTAGTATTGAGAGAATTCCAAGACGCTTCCAACTGCACGCAGCCATTGGAATAATCAAAATTGCATCGCTTCAATGTCTCTGTGGCGCTCAGATCCATCTTCATGCCTTTCAAGCCACTCCAGAACTGCAAATTGGTTAATTGCGAGAGCTCTTGCTGTGACTACTCCACCGCATCTAAGAGATCGATGCTTCGTGAGAAATTTAACGACGTTCATGTGACCATTGATCGCTGCTTCGTCCATTGCAATTTGGGTACAGCCTTCCGAGCGGTGTGCATGCAGTAATTGTACAATAGGCAGGTACACTTTGGCGGCAGCACTGTCCATGACAGCCGTTGAACAGCCTTCGGATCGGTTCTCATTAAGGAATCGAACGATCTCAAAGTGATTGTTCTTTGCAGCAAAGTCCATCGCAGAAATCGTACAACCTTCGAAGCGATTCCCATGAAGCCATTGGACAACTTGAAAATGGCCGTTGAGAGCGGCGTAGTCCATCGCTTCAGTCGTACATCCTTCGGAGCGGTTCGCATGAAGCCATTTAACGACATTCAGGTGGCCATTGATCGCGGCAGCGTCCATGGCTTGTAATGTACATCCTTCGTCTCGATTCTCGTGTAGCCACTGAACCATTTCGAGGTTTCCTTGAGCAGCAGCCAAATCCATCGCTAAGGTTGAACAGCCTTCCGTTCGATGCTCATGGAGCCATTGCACAACATGCATATGGTTCTCGTCTGCAGCATAATTCATAGCACCGGTGGTACAACTGCACTGAGGCAGGTTTGTATGTAGCCATTTGATAATCTCAAGATGACCACCACTCGCTACATTATCCATTACCTGTTCATCAAATTGTGCTCCATTTTCATACAGCCACTTGACCAGTTCCAGATGTCCATTCGATGCTGCAGTTCGAGCCATATTGCTCAAATGCTTGAACTGATAATGCGGCCAAAGGCTTTGGACAATCTCCAGGTTGCCTCTCTGGACTGCATTTCCCAAGGCACCACAGATCCAACGCAGTCGACAGAAATTTGAGCGCCATTGACAATAGTTTAGAAGCCACTGAATCGCCTCCCGGTCATCGGACTCCATCAAACGGGAACCAGGGTCGACAAAACTAGCGGTTGGATCTATCTCTTGAAGCCATTGCATTATATCTAGATATCCATAGCCAGAGGCGATGCCCTTCACCCAATGCCCAAACACTTCGCTATAATGTGAATGCAGCCATTGCAGCAAATCCAATCGTCCTGCTGTCGCAGCTGATGTCATGCTTCTGTTCTACAGTCGATTCTAAAGCGATCTGGATTCGAATGCAGCCACTTTATAAATGCCAAATCTCCGTTATTCACCATAGCGTCCATCCATACTTTTACTGGGAAAGGAAATTGCTGAGAGTCCAACCACACAATCACGTCATGATGCGTATACATCATGTCTGCCACCACGAGTTCGTTATGCCAGAGACCACTGCAATATTCACACAGCCACTCGACCACATGCACATGGCCGTGCTCCGCCGCAGCATCATATATCACATGCGTCATCTGATGATCTGGCAGGTATGTGTTCATCCACCACTGAAGCAATGGTAGATCTCCCTAAGCTGCCTTGACAGCACCAAATTGAAAGCGCCTCATGCAACAGTAGATGTTCAAGGCTGGCCGTTCATGCGCAGCCAGTCGATCCAGCACGTTCAGGTAGCCAGCATTGGCGGCGCTCTCGATCGTCCAAGCCGCGGAGTGATTCAGATACCTGTCGACGAGGTCTACTACGTGAGGCAAAGCGTCCAGTGGAGTCACAAGCTCAAGCATCTTCGATAAACCTGAACCAACAAATTGTTATCTTTGCCGGTTCCCAGATTTCTACCTGACTGATAAGAATTGATCCCTGTTTGATGCATCGGTTCCATTATCAGACTTCAGTTTCTTCGATAGTTTCCAGAAGTCTTCTTCAGCAAAGATTTTTCATCTAAAAAATCAAAACTTTCTCTCGGTACATGTTTAGCATTTTAAATGAACCTCCAACATTTGAGATTAGCATCAAAATGTAGTATCTTAGAAGCGTGTGAGCGGCTTCATTGTTCTTATTTGATCAGGATACTCTCAGGTAATGGTGTTTGTTGTAGATGAAACAAGCTTCAGCAGGAAGCGACTCAAACTGTGTCAGGACAAAGAGCACCACTTGATGAAGTTGCAGCCGAAGCAGTCGACCCACTCGCAGTCCAAGTTGAGGAATTAGTCGTACTGGATCCAGCGGATGAGCTTGAAGCCACCACTTCGTCGTCCGCGAACAAAAGCGGGTAGATATTCGCACCGAACACTTGGTCGAAGGAGCAAAGCTCAGTGGTGTTGTCCAAGAAATACGAGTCCTTCAACCAGCACCCGTGCACCACATCGGCCAGTTCGTGGAGGTGCAACCGGCCGGACGTGTACGCTGTTTTGAGACCGTACGTGTCGTTCTGGAACTCGATCGTGTCTTCCATCGAGATGATCTCAAGGTTCTCAAAGTCCGTCAGAATCTGAGAATCGTTCGTGAGGAAGTTGTACTGGCCAAACAGACAGCTCTGCCACGGCGATTCGACGCCATCACGGGGAGAGATCAGGTAGTGCGACTGCTGGATGCGCAGGAAGTTCTCACGGCGCGTGGCCTTGGCTTCTTCGCAGTTGGCGTCTTCGCAAGAGTTCACATTATTGAGTTCGGGGAAGACCGTGTTCCACTCGACCCAGGACTCCTCGACGGGCGATCGCCAGCGGTTGGCGTATGACATCTCGCTCATCAGATCCGGATCCGTGGCGTAGAGCTCGGTCAGATCGTACTGGATCTTGCCGCGGTAATCAGCCGAGGTGTACGATGAGGCATTGAATTCGTCGGCGGAGAACCCAGTGGGCGCAAAGTACTTCATGAACGCGGTGAGCGGTAGAGTGTCGGCGTCTTGAGGGCCGAAGAAGATGCCGTTCTGCGTGCCAGCCATGCTGATGAACAGCTGAACGTTGTGCTCGTCCCAGTTTTCGATCACGGCGCGTGCAATCACTGCGCCTTGGGAGTGGCCCATGACGATGTAGCCGTTCTCGTACGTGGCCGTGTCATTGGCGATAACGCTCCGGATTTGCTCGAGTGCGAGTGGGATCTGCGTGGTCAGGGCCTCGACCGAGCACGAGTTCGTGCAGAACGTGAGCGGCGTGAACGTGCGTCCTTCGGCCGTCAGGTTGGCTGCGATGGTGACGCTGTCACTGATGCTGCCCATGATCCCGTGGAAGAAGAAGATCGGCAGATCGGCCACCGTGACAGCATCTGCTGTCCTAGCTGAAAGCGCGACGATAGACGCTAGAAGTGCTGGCAGACTGACCATTTCTGGTGCTTGAAGGAAGAGGAGAAGTGAGGATTGGAACAGTTGTGTTGTGCAAACACTGTCCGCTCTATTCAACCTTGAACTTCAGAAGGGGCTTATTTAAAAAACATCATCATTTATCATATGTCACCTCCTGACAGCATCATCATTTTTCAGTCAGGTGGGATCAGATGGTGGCCGATACTGTAGGCTCTAGCCTATGTCATACTGAATATATTAAAATCGATCGTTGTGTGGTCACGATAAATGTAATAAATTATCCCGTTTTCCAAGGCCAAATCTGAAATCCACACCATTGGTTCACTTCGCCTCGAGTTTCAACCTGTAGTCACCTGCCAAACCAGCCAACGGCCGTGCCGTAGAGCCTTCGGCGCTGCATCCAGAGGTTCGTCTCCACCGGAGTCAACGTCGTGACCCCGACATCAAACATGCAGACGTTTGGCAGGCGACGCGCACTGCGTGAGCCGAGGAAAACGTCGGCCGCAAGCCCCTTAGAGTGGTAGATCGTGCGCTTCGAAGGGTCCCAGCTGAGAATATTGTCGCTATTGATGTACAACGGCCGTGGTTCTTCAACGCTGCTGCTGCTGGAGTTATTGGCTGGGAAGTACTGCACCGCGTCGCCGCAAACGATCGCTTCCGGGTCACTGAGAGGGTCATGCTCATAGCGGAGATTGGTGTGGTCGACATCCCATCCAATGGTGCCGACTCCGAACTCCGAGAACGCGTACTGGGTCTCCGCCAGCTCACACGCGATGAAGAAGCACTCCTTGTCTCCGTACGAGATCGAGCGCGGGCTGCTGCCGCTTCTCGTGAGCTTGGGGTATCCGTCCAGCGCGATGAAGGACGCCAGGATCGCCGTGGCGCGAGGCTGCTTGAACTTGTTCCAGAGCACGACGGACGAATCCATCTCGTGGCCCGAGCGCAAGTTCCACGAGTGGCTCGAGAGCAGGAACTCGCTGGGCTCGAACGAAAGGGGGACGTGGGAAGACACCGAGTGGGACGTCTTGTGTCTCGCCATCGTCTGCAGATCCCGGAAGGGCGCGACGTCGAAGCGGGACAGAAACTGATGCAGCGCACTGACGTTCTTCTCGCCCCTCGTCCGACGCGCCAGGTAGCTAAACTCGGACGCGATCCGATCGTGGAAGAACAGCGTGCCGGTGGTTGTGTACTGCGGCGAGTCCCACAGCTCCATGGGGTTCTGGAAGAAGAGCGTGTCGGCGTCCAGCAGCATGAGCTCCTGGAACCGCGACAACACGACGGCCAGGATCTTAATGTCGAACGACCGGAAGAGCTTCTGGCACTCGCTCAAGTCACTGCAGAACAGCTTCTCCGACAGTCTGTGCGCGTCGGCCGCGTGGGAAGCCAGCGCGCAGGCGTCGTACACGTGCACGAGCGGGTCCTGCGCGAGGATCTTGGCCTGGATGAGGTCCCCGAGATCGCCGCAGTGCACGACCTCAATGGGCAGCGTCACGCCGAAGGCGCGCAGCTCCAGAATGAGCGAGATGCCCAGCATGGCGATGCTGTCGAACAGAGGAAGCACGATCCCACGCGGCAGCGTCATGCGCTGCTCGGCGACACGCGAGAGGCTCTTGGCGAAGAGCTCCGGATGCGTCTCGAAATAGAGCGAGCGCGGGGGTTCGTCCACCAGCCAGAGCGAGTCCAGCACGTCCAGCATGCAGTCCCAGGAGAGTAGGCCATGCAGACCCAGCAGAAGCAGCAGCGCGCCGGTCGCGAACGGGAACGCGCGGGCCCAGTGCTTGGTCATCGGCGGCCGTCGGTGGTAATGGCAGCCAGCTGGGGGTTTCTGAGGAAAATCATTTATGCGACACTGCGTTGGGACGAAAATTTAGGACCGCGGCCAAAGCAAGTAACGGCTGCTGCCCGTTGGATCTTTGGGTCAATGGAACATAGAGACGACATGCACGGTACCTTGAGTCACACGCGCGATACACTGTAGGACAGAAAACAGATCCACTCTAATAATAGCCGCTTGTTGCTCAGACTGAGATATTCTCGTTGAGCGTTTTTCTGGATTTTGTTACTGGATATAAATAGAAGGCCGACCTGAATTAGGTGGGATGTTCTCTTTAATTCTGAATACCCTTTCTATATAGATAGGTCATCAGATAATAAAGGTTCTACTGGTGTGTCTTATTGTCCAATCCTGGATCAGCAAATGACTTGAATATTGACCAATGAAAGTTGGGCGCCATGTGGCCCAAATGTGCATGCATCCAGAGTTCATGAGTAATGGGTTCGCTGTACCACTATGCGCCATTTGCTTGCGCTACAGGAAGTAGCTCACTCGACCGCTCATTGCTACATTTCCCACACAGCGACTGAATGAAGATCCATTGCGGTCTCCTGCTGTCGCTGCTGCTCCCATCGGCCTCAGCCGCGGCCGTCAACTCCTCGGCTCTCGATGGTTGGGGGTCATGTCCCGGCAGCTACAGTGACGCGAAGGCCGAGTGCGCGATCTACAGCGCTCCGCTGTGCTACGACGACGTGTGTGAGGACGAAAGCGACCAGATAATCGATGTCTACGTCCAGCGGGTGCTGGCCAGAAGCGCCGACTCTGACACAGCGCCCAACGTCTGGCTGCTCAATGGAGGACCAGCCGCTTCAATTGCCAGCAGTACGTTCATTGGTACTGTTCTCAATCGTGTGGATGCGATACTGACCAATTCATGTGTTGTGCAACAGTGCAGAGAGCCATGCAGACGCTGTTCTCGCAGCTCTCCAAGTCTGTCAACGTGTATTTGATGGATCGTCGTGGTACAGGAAACAGCAACCTCTTGACCTGCGATGCGGTTCCGCACACCATATTCAGGAGTGAGCTCGCATTGAGTGACGTGGCCGAGTGTGCGTACGAGCTTGAGACGCAGTACGGCTCCGATCTGTCGTCATTCTCGACCACAAGCGCCGCTATGGACGTCGCCACGTTCACATCGACGTTCCTGAATGGATCGAACACGTTTGTCTATGGCGTGGGCAATGGAACGACGATCGTAGAGCGACTGATGCATCTCGCGCCTGCCGAAGTCGTGGGGTATGTTCTCGATGCAGTGACCACCACTTCAGGCTCGACTGTGGACCAGCTCTATTACGCCTCAGCATTCGACCAAGACTACGGCCAAGTTGCTCAAGCCTATCTTGGCCTCTGCGCTGGTGATTCAAGCTGCAGTCAGTATTTCCAGAGCAAGGATCTCCCCAACACGCTGGCGGACCTACTTTCCGCTTTTGATGAGCAGCCGAATTCGACGTGCGCTTCTCTGGTGCGTGATCACATGACCAGCACAAAGGGAGGACCAACCATGCCAGCCAGCTATACGCTGCGCAGGATATTCGCGGATCTCTTAACCAATGCGACAATGCGAACGCTGATTCCTGCACTCACGTATCGCATGGTGCAGTGCAACGCAGATGATAAAAGCGTCATATCTTCGTTCGCCTCGAAGATCGATTATAGGATGATCACAACATTCGAAGCCGGCGATTACGACGATCCGAATCAACTATCTCCGATACTCGATCCCCTCGTGGCTTTCTCCGAAGCCTGGGAAGAAGACCCTGTGGCTTCCTACGCCACAATGCTTGAACGGTTCACAAAAGCGACCATGGCTGGTGGCGTCATGGCAAATCTGGCCTTCTACTGCGCATTCACGCAAAGCAATTCAAGTGCCTGCACCGGATTGGATGGTATTCCGTCTCTCTCGGCCTCCCCGATCGTTTACGCCAAAGATAAGTACTGGAACAAGGCCGCAACGATCCCAAGCCAGGCAAGTGTCCTTCTCATGAGCGGAAAACTGGACCCGCTGGCGCCTTACAAGTATGCTACATCTCTGCTCGAGGCACTGGATGGTACCAACAAGGAGCTCATTACGTTTGATTCCGCCGCTGGGTATGGAACCATTTGGTCAACACCTATGAATAGCGGTCCGACCTGTGGCATGACGATTCTGGCATCGTATGTCACCTCTGAAGGCGATCTGGCCTCAATAGACAAGTCATGTGTGGACCAAGTCAACACACTGGAACTCTTGCCATCGTCTTCGCTCGCATCGGACTTCCTGGACACCGACGATGCGTTCGATGGCAAGTCGATTTCCGGATTCGACTACGATTACGAGATCGATACAAGCATTGATCCATGGATGGTCGCGGGCATGTTGTTGACAGCGATTTTCTTTGCCGTGTTGATGTGGTGGTTTTATCGTCGGCGAAAAAGACAACTCGTTCGAGCGGAGTACGACATCGTAACTGCTGCACTCGAAAGGCGCGAACTTACGAATCAAGAGATTGACCGAATGGCCTGGTTTCGACGCCTTTGACAGTGTCCAAATTCATGAAATGAGGAAGAAAGTCGGTCTTTACGCGCTGTCCGCTCTCTAGAGTACTCGGTCCTTGGGCGTGGACTTGGTCATGCGAGGAGAGGCAATCTTGTATCAGCAGAAAGACTTGAATACAGTGCTGGCCATTGAGCAATGATACCATGCGGCCCTCACGACGCTAACTTGAAGAGCTGCAAGCACCCAGAGTACCCACAATGCAGCTCGCGTGTCCATGAGAAATGGGTATGCTGTACCACTCTGTCTCATCTGACCACTCGAAGCGGCTTAATCTGCGACCAGCGAATTGACAAAATACGGCCGTTTTTTAAAACTATTTACAAAACGGGGCCGTTGTATTACGTTTGATTCCTCATTTGGCAACCACGGAATCAGCTCGATATGACGCGGTACCCTACTCGTACCCTGTGAACAAATCATAACCTTTCGTTGTGTACAGTGCTCGCCAGTGGTTTGTGAAAATTTATATTTTTTGTGAAAACGTTTGACCAATTGCTCCTTTTTTGATCTGAAAACTACGTTTTTTAGCCAATGACGAGGCGCATCGATAGACACCAAAACCAGCCTCTAACTCGGTGTACTCGAAAAATTATCAAACATTTACATAACACGGCAGAGTTTCAAGGGACAAATCAGAGGCCGTAATAAACGTTTGAGCGCGTAAATAAACTTTTTACGTAGGCGGGAGCGGTTGTAAATACGTTTGTTTTGGTGCGCAATCCATCTCCTAGGTGACTAGTTTTCAAATCACGAAATATGACACGAGGCCTAGAACTATCGATCGAAGAGAAGAAGTCCATTATCGCTCTCCGGAGTGCGAATATGAAGCTCCTGCGCATTGCCGAAGTCGTTGGGCGCTCCGTCGGTGTTGTCCACAAGGTTTTGAAGGCCCAAGGAACCCCAGTGAAGGCCTCAAAGCGCGGGAGTCCCAAGAAATTGGGCGATCGAAGTCGCCGCCTTATTGTTCGGAAGGTTGCTGCCGGCCATGGTAGCGCGAGAAAGGTGCGCGTCGAGCTCAAACTGGACGCAGGGGTTCGTACGATCCAGCGCTACATCGCTTCTGTGCCGTGGTTGAAGTACAAGAAGATCCGCGCCGCCCCAGCCCTCGAGCTTCGCCACATCAAGGCACGGCTCCGATGGGCTAGCGAGAATGACGGCCTCGGTGACCACTGGTGGGCCAATGTCATGTTCTCGGACGAGAAGAAGTGGAATCTTGAC
>JAADXR010000552.1:0-19497 GCA_023337935.1 Elongisporangium anandrum
CAACGCCTTCGCTATTCATCGATTGCTGCGCCCTTCGCTGTGGTAGGCGGTAATCTGCCCTGTTTCCTCGCCGCTCAATAATTTACCCCTGGGCATCGCGCAGCTCCTTCAAATCAGGTGCAAATGATGGAAAAACATAGCCGCACATTACTATGGCATTTATTACCAAAATGGTGTCGATTTGTTTATTTATTACCAAAAATTCCGAAGTGCGTCTATAGATTTTCAACAGTAGCCGAATCGTATATTGCCTCCACAGAAAACAGGAAAACGTCTTTTGATAAAAATCGAAGCGCGAATCACCCTCTTTTGTGTTTTCGTATTATATATCTAACTGGCTCATGCCCCCTCCCAACATAGCCTGCTGTACGTTGGGGCTCTGGGATGCGTCTATAATTTATCAACGGACTGTACATTTGCACCTAAAACACAAAAGCGTATAACCTTCGTAATTTACGGCAGTTCGCACACATTCTTCCACTTGCTGTCGACCCTTCAGAACACAAGCAACATGAACGAGTGGGATGTGAGCTGCGTTGAGATCAATGTCGCCATGCAAAAGAGCGTGGAAGCGACGCACAAGCGCGCAAAGGAAAACCGAGGAAAGAACACGAAGAAATCGTATGTGCCCCGATTAAATGAATTCATTGCGTGGTGCCACACAAAGCCTTATGCAGCTGGCACAGTCGAGACCGTGACAGGAGACAAGCTGATACATTTTCTTCACGAGCAAGTTCTAGACCGTGATAGCAGACGAAGAGGCATTGGTGGTCGAATTGGCGCTTCTACTGTGAGGCAGGATGTCGCAGCGATTACCGATTTGTATCAAGAGCAAGTCCGACTACGCGTGAACTCTCATCCTCACCCACGCAATTCCAATATGAAGTCGCTATTACAGTCTTTGGATAAAGAGAAGCAGAAGCATAAACGTGAGACGTTCAGTGATAGAGGTGTTGGCACGCTTCAGGATGGATATTGTACGACTGAAGAGCTAGCGTCAATTTGTGATTGGTTTATGAATCAATATACAGGATTGGCGCTACGAAATCGGCTGTGTCAGCTCCAGTGCAACTTTATGGCTTTGCGAGAAGAATCACAACGCAGATTGGAGTTTGCGGATTTATTTTGTTAAATCGATGAGCGTACTTAGCAATGTGCGAACTTATTGAATGACGTCTCATCCAGGGCTGACCATCGCCCTATTCGGGGTTAAGGATATGACTTTACACATTTTTCTTTTAATAATGAAGAAACAAATCAAATGTCCTTATTCGTTTGGCAATTATATCCAAGTCAAGACATACAACGAGTTGGGGGTAACGCAGTAGGAACTGCGAATTGCACCTGCTCATTACAGCACTCATTGGACCAGGACCGAATGGCGCTCACCATCATCTCAGTACGCAAGCTGGTCATCTTCGCGCTCACTTTGGTGGCGACTTTCCTCACGCTCTTCACGGGTCTGCGCGAGAACCCGCTGGTCGTGCTTGCTACTGGCCGATACGACTTGCTGCGTTCAAGGCTTGCGGATGGTTCGATCAACTACGACATCGTCCAGCCCGAGACTTTCAACCGGAGCCAGCTGCCCGACCTCAAGCACGTCGGCGCGAGCTACCGGTTCTTCTCATCGCCAAAGCGAGGCGTAGAGAACTTGGGTATGAGTCAGAACCTGTGCAATCAGGTGAATGCGATCCACGCGCCGTTCGTGGGGCCGAGATCGGTGATCGTGTACGACGATTTCTGGGGTACAGGGCCGCGGAGAGCGCAGATTCTCATGCACAGCATCTCGGCACCCAACTGCCAAGTGCTCAACGTGAACACGGCCTGGATCAGCAGTTCATGCATCCCCAGCAACAACCACAGCGAGTCTCTCTACCACGAGTACATCCTGCGCGACTTTGATAACCTCACTACCTCCGCCCCCATTCTGCGCGCGTACACCGAGCCAGGCACGCCCGGACAGGCATTCCTGAAGTGTCTGGGACGGAGGCCAGCCTTGTTTCCATACGTCACAGATCTGCTGCTATTCCAGTCATACTGGGCTGGAGGCAGCGAGCACATCGAGATCCAGGCCAGCAAGTGCCTCGCTTTACCGCTCACGCGTGCAAATGACTGAGAGTGGACACTTTTCCGAGTTCAGAATGCGGATACGGACGTGAAGGGGGTCTCCGGAAGCAACAACAGCGGCTGGTTTGCCACGCTCATCTCGATTTTGTATGACGTGGTGAGTGTAACGATGATCACACACGGCGTCTTCGCTGCTATTGCACAGTCGAATGCCGTGTCGTACTGTCACGTATTACGGTGATGAAAAACGGAGTTGAGCGAGCAAATGCTGTCTCGTTAAGAAAAATTGAAGTGAGTCCTCACCAACTACACTACACTGCGCTACTTGAACTTGTAGCATCGCGTCCAGCTGATTGCACTTGCAGTTCTTCGAGCCGCGTGACGCTGCGTACGTGCATGCATATGCTTGTATAGGGTTTTGGTCGGGCTTGGGGAAAATGAAAGCGTGCTGCACATCACAGTATGCCCTTCAGAAGCGAACGATGGGAGCTACGCAAGATGAAAAAAGGATAGGGGCATAGTTCTTCTCGTGGAACTTGGTGATGAGGCCTTGTTCTTGACTTAGGCTTGATTCAGGTTCCCAAGAGTCACGAAGTGTGCTGTCGTACCACTTCACTTTGTATTCGATGATTCCCTGGCGAATACGTCTACCCACAATAGCACGAACTTGGTGACCAATATCGCCATCGCTCGTAATCAGAAGTGGTACTCTGTTGATTCGCTTTGGGTGGTCATCCTCACGATACTGACGAAGCTTGGATACGTGAAACGTGCTGTGTAGACGCAAGCCAGGTGGCAATAGGAGCGTGTACGTGTCAACATGCGAGATATCCACAACTTCATAAGGTCCAATGTATCGAGCAGTAAACTTACGCCGATCAGATGAGCCAATATGACTGAGATCAAGATTCTTTGTGTCCAACAATACTTGATTGCCCATTGCAAATGAAATGCTCCGTCGGTTTCGATCATAGTAGAATTTCATTTTTGATTGAGCCTCTTCCAAAGCATCTTGACACTGAAACAAAATTGCTTGCTGTGCATCGACGAATTTGCTGGAGTCTGTAGCTTTTGTGGCTTTTGGCGATGCAAGAGCACTTCGAGGACAATAGCCCAAATCCGCGTCAAAAGGGGACATGCCCAGACCAGCATGAGGTCCAGCATTGTAGGCGAATTCTGCCAAGCCAAGTGATCATCCCAATCCGTTTGTCGTGGAGAAATGAAAATTCGCAGGTAATCGTTGATAAAACGATTCACTCGTTCGGTTTGCCCATCTGTAGAGGGTTTAAAGGCAGAACTGAGAAGCAATTTGGTATCTTGGAGCTTCATGAGCTCGGTCCAAAAGGTGGAAGTAAACTTGGAGTCCCTGTCCGACAAAATAGACGTAGGAACTCCATGAAGACGCTGATAGTGATCGCGAAAATTCCTTGCGGTAACACGGGCAGTTGCTCGGGTGAATGTCAGAATAATGTGGCTGCGTTTGGTTAAACGGTCCATGATAACTAGATTGCATCCGATTTTGATTTACTCGCCACAGGAAGCTTGGTCATAAAATCCATAGAAACGTCACTCCATCGACTTGCAGGGATGTCTAGAGGGTTCAAATGACCGTGTTGCTTTTCTTGCGCCGCTTTAACTCACTGACACATTTCGCGTACGTATGCCCCTATAAAGCGATTCATGCGTGGCCAATAGTACTTTTTCATTGTTCCAAGCTGTGTCTTGAGGTGTTCAGGGTCACCGCGACTGGCAGAGTCGTGTTCTTCGTATAGAATACGGTTGCGCAAATCTCCATTTGTCGGAATACAGAGTCTCCAGTCTTGATCTGATGCCGAGCGAAAGAATAAAAGGTCGTTTTCAATAGAGAAATGCTTAAGATTGATACGTTCCAGCTTGACATCTGACGGATCCGCCAGCGCTTGCAAAATTGGTCTACACCATGAATCGTTTTTCTGCAACTTCTTGCACTGAACGTCAGTAGACACTGTTCCCACGTATTGATAAAACTCTTGGTCTCGAGCTTCAGGCGAATCAGGCAAAACAATGCGCCGTAAAAGCTCAGCCAGTGGGATTTCCGAGGTTTTGGAAGGTTGCTTGAATGTTGGATGGCGTGACAAAGCATCAGCAACGACATTCGATTCACCAGGAATATACTTGAAGATTGGCTGGAACATGGCCAATTCATTTAGCCATCGAGCCAATCTCTGGGAGCACGTTTTCTGACGAAGAATCGATTCAAGCGTGCGATGATCTGTGTTTATGTAAAATGGCTGATCGATCAAATACACTTGCCAATGACGCATCGCATACAAGGCTGCTAGAAGCTCCTTTTCTCGAGTAGGGTAAATCAACTCACTCGAAGTTAGTTTACGACCACCAAATGCAATGATTTGCTCAGCACCTTCATCGGATACTTGGTACAAATATCCACCGACCGCAAAATCACTGGCGTCCATTTTAACGTGAAAGGGGTGTTTGAAATCAGGATGGTGGAGAATTGGAGGATTGGCCAGCGTAACTTTGAGCGTGTCGAAGCATGCTACTTGATGCTGATCGAGGATGATGGCTTCATTTTTCGACTTGTTTCGTATAGCATTAGATAACGGCGCTGTAAGGGCAGCAAAGTCTTCACAAAAGCGCATCACATAGACACAAGTTCCTAAAAATGCCTGCAGCTCATGCCGCGTCCTTGGTTGCGGCCAAAATTTGATCAGTGCGACCTTGTCATCATCCATCCGTATTCCATTTGCACCAATAAAATCGCCCAAACACGGAATTTCTCGAGCACAAAACGTGCATTTCGCGAGCTTCAAGTATAATTGCTCGTCTTCGCAGCGCTTCACCACCTTATCGAGGGCCTGCAAGTGCTCCTTCACGTCGTCCGTGTGGGTGAAAACGAAAAGATCATCAAAGTACGCCTGGCAAAACGAGCTAAAATCTTGAAAGATGGCCTGAACAAGTCGGTTAAAAGCCGAAGGACTGCACGAAAGGCCCATGGGCATCACTAAGTATTCAAATAGACCATCTGGTGTTGAAAAAGCAGTGAAAGGAATATCACACTTCCGCATGCGAACTTGAAAAAAAAACCACAGTAAATCAAGGGCAGAAAACAACCGAGCGCCAGCCATTGCGTCAAATATGTCTTCTTTGCGCCGAATGGGTGTCGCTGGGATACGCATTTTGGCATTAACGCCTCTAAAATCATGAACAGTCCGCCAACCGACGGCCTTCTTGACACAAAAGGTGGGTGAAGAGTAAGGCGACTTTTGATGGGAGAATAATTCTGGCCTTTAGCATTTCGGCAGTCCAAGTGCGAATGGCTTCTTTCATATCAGGACTTAAACGGAATTGCTTGCGTGTGACTGGCTCCGTGTCTTCTAGCTCGATTTCAGCCTCCACGCCACGTTCACGAACAGGTGGAACGGAAGGCAACTCAGATCGAAACACAGAATCCTTGTACTTCAGAATCAGACTCTCAACGGGATGCCCCTTGAGACCATCCCATGTTTGTTCTGTTTGGCACTTGGCTTTTTCACTTTGATTAGAATCCAACACAAAAAAAATATTCATTGTCCTCTTCGCGAAGGAGTGAGTTCAAATGTTCGGCTGGAACCACACGCGTTGCACCAGAATCACCCAAATAATCGTGATGACTGTAGAAAAAGAGGAGGGACTCAGATGTACTGCCATGTTTTGTTTGTTCCGACTGCTGATGAGAGTCATCAGGAACTCCTGGCTGTGCGACACACTGGCGAAATGAAATATCACAGTTTTCGGTTCCATTGCGTGGTCGAATTGTACATTTTTGCCAATTGACATCGGGATTCATTTCCTTTAGCCACCGCATACCAAGTAAAACATCTTTGTCTTCTGGAATTGAAAGGACGAATGCTCTTGTCCGAAATGGTGGGAAGTTGGTAATCTTGAGCTCAAAATCAGTAACTTGGCGAGGTATAATTTCCTTGCCAGTTCCAAGTTTGAGTGTCAACGAAATAGGAGCTTCCGTGATAATCAATTTCAATTTGCGTGCCATCTGTGGTGAAATCGCAACGAATGATGCGCCATTATCGATAAAGCATGAGACCGATTGATCATTAATCATGCCCGTGCTTGTAAGGTAGCAGTAAATACTGGATTCGGATGGTGCTAACGGATCATCTTTGTGGTAATTGAAGTCTGCTGTGCCTTCGAATCCAGTGTGGCCATGAAGTGTTTCCGTACTGCAAATAGGATCACTTCTTTCTGGCTCCGTAGGTTGCCGACCTACTGAACCCCGGAGTTTTTTTACTTTGCACGCGGCGCCTTATCCGGGCAGTCCGGTGCGTAGTGACCCTTCTTGCCATACTTGTGGCATGTCACGTTGTCAAGAAAGGTCGAAGTAGTGGATGGTCCCTTTGACTTCGACTCCGTGTTAGGCTTTACCTTTACGGATGGCTTGGAATCAGACGATGCTTCAGCCGGTCCCTTGTTAAGTTTGCCGGGAATCTTCGAATCGCTGGGCAAGCTCGATGGTCTCCTTCAGATCACGTGGGATATTTTGGGAGATGTAAGTGGAGGTCTCGCCGTGCAAATTCTGCTGATACAGCCATCGCTTGACTGATTCTGGCAACTCGTCATCCAATTGCGAGATGAGCAACAAGAATTTGGACGTGTACTCTTGCTTCGATCCAGTGAAGCGAAGCTGATACAGCTTGGTGAGAACCTTGTGCTGGAAATCAGCTTCACGAAAGTGATCTCGGATTCGTTGCTTAAATAGCGACCACGAAATGGGTTGTGCGCCGAGCGCACTCTTCATATCTCGGTACCAAGACATCACATCATGGCCCAAATGACCAACAACCATGTCGACGAATTCGTTGGTATTCGCCTGCATTTCTGTCATATAGTCGGAGTAATATTGCTCCGTGGAGAACAACCAAAGCTCAACATCTTCATTGCGTTTCCCGCTGTACTTCGGGGGATCGGCTTTCTTGCGCGAGCTGCGATGCTTGTCTGCTTGCTGGTGGAGCATTTGCGCTTGCAACTGGGACTGGGACTGCATAAAGAACTGGAATTGTTCTTGCTGACGCATCATGTGTTGCTGCTGCTGCCACATCATCTGGGACATTTGCGTGATGGACGGAACGTCCGACGCGGGTGGTTACGGGGCTTCTGCTTCCGGAGGAGGTCGTTCGGCATGCCCTGGTACAGGATTAGAGCGCGCGCTTTGCTGAGGACGGGGATTCGGACTGTCAGCTTCCGCAGGTCGACTTCTTGTACCAACCATAACAAGCTAGTATAATTTCGAAATTGTCACGTATTACGGTGATGAAAAACGGAGTTGAGCGAGCAAATGCTGTCTCGTTAAGAAAAATTGAAGTGAGCCCTCACCAACTACACTACACTGCGCTACTTGAACTTGTAGCATCGCATCCAGCTGATTGCACTTGCAGTTCTTCGAGCCGCGTGACGCTGCGTACGTGCATGCATATGCTTGTATAGGGTTTTGGTCGGGCTTGGGGAAAATGGAAGTGTGCTGCACATCACACGTACATACCCAACGCAATTCGGTTTCAAGGAGTGCGACGCTTCCTCCGATACTGCTTCCCGTTCATGTCGGTAGCCATGTGGGTTCCGGAAGAAGGCAACCACATCCGGTTTAAGGGATCAGTGCTCATAACCTCGGACGTTTGGATGAACCACTGGCTGTACATTTTGCTCAGCATTCTGGACGCACTGGTGAACCTGCGCATGACATACGTGATGTTCCAGATGGCCACGTGGATGCTATCGCAAAAGGCCACCTTCTCCACGTTCCTCTTCCTGTGTTCGACGCTCACAAGAATGACTTGGCTCATGTGCTTTGTAAGGAATTGGAATTCCTGTGGCGTGCTGTTCATGACTGTGGTGGCAAGACAGTGTTCGAGTTAGTGAGCGATGACGACGACGACGTGAAACAGCAGCAGGACGTCCGCCGCCCGCTGTCTACCTACATTGCTGTGTGCGCCGCTGGTGAGCTTCAATCTGAGTTAGTGGGTGCAAGAGTTGCAGATCCGCAACGTAAGCAGCTGGCCCATCCACACGACCTGCCACAGAAGCACTGAGCCCACAGTGTTGCGTTGCAGCAAGCCGAGCTCAGCCCGGAGTCGTCAACTTGCGCGCAACATCAGCAACAACGGGAACAGCAGCCAGGTCGAGAGCAACATCATGCAGGAAGAATATCGAAGGAGCCGCCAAGCACGCATGTGAGCCGCACGGAGCGCGAGCTCCGCCAGTTCCCGATCCGCCGTGTAGAGAGCAAGTCACCCATGACCCGCTCCAGCTACGTCCCGCCGATCGAGAGAGATACGCTCGAAGTGCCCGAACGCCGAAGAGCCCGACAGTTAGGAGCCCTGAGAGCCCGAGGCTTGTGCCCGCCAACGCCAACCAGTCCAGAGTCCGCAGCCAGAGAGAGAGAGTCAACCCGTGAACGGCAGCAGCCACATAGAGAGTGAGAGCAGAGCAGAGAGTGTGAGTAGTGCATGTTGTATTGGGTGTAGATCACGAGCAGCGTAAGGGCTTGGCTGTTGCGAGACCCTATATCTGAGGTGCTTCGCAATCGATCGCGCCCACCCCTTCGACGAGACCGCATTGGAGAGCGGCAAGTGTGTGTGTGATTGTGTGCTGAGACCCGTGGACGGAAGCACCGCTTAGATCAGACAGACCGGCACCGCGCCCAGCAAGTGAGAAGCGTCAGATAAGGCCTTATTGTCAATACATTGGGAGACTAGGCGCAGGCTGAACTTCCAGTCAGTGGACACAGGTTCACTGACGAAACCAGACGTTGTAGTTGCCGTTCGACTCTACTCGACCTACTCCAACGACGACAAGGACACGAGGAATTCCCGTCGAATTCCAGCTTCTTCCACTCGGCTCTGCGCTGGTGCTTGAAGGTCGCGCTTCGGGGCATGAAGACGCTAAAATTCGTGTCTCCAGTGTTCCGCGAGCGACTGGAGTGGTACGTGAACGCCACTGCGCTCTTCATGAGCTACAAGATCTAGAGCATGATGCTGTTTTTCATTCTCTTCTGCTTCCTCAAGTTCCACAAGATTACGACGCTGATGAAACGCGCTGCGATTTCGAGAGTCCCGATCAAAGGTGGATTCCCAGACATTTGTGAGTTCTGGTGAAGCGAGATCGTCTGTGATCTAGTGGTGTTCACGCCCATCGTTCTTCTCAGCGGCTTCGTCTTGAGTATGCTTCTGCTCCAGACCAAATACCGCTGTGTGACCAACAACAGTGTTCTTCGCCTGCTGCAGCGTCGCTATGTGCTTGTGGGCTGGGACGCCTTCGTGGTGATGGAAGCACTTGGTATCGACCCTTATAGAGCCAGGATCTATAGACCAAAAACAGCAAGTAGGTCTGACAAGCTGCTCACTAGGCTCAGTGCTACGACAACTCTACACCTCAGGGCCGAGCGGGCTGGTTCACATGGCTGGCGACTATGTGTTTGAGGACGGAGGCTTCTCACATGATCCCCAGCTGTTCCACTACTCGCTCAAGCATGCGGCGGCCATGGGCTCTACAAGAAGACGGATACGTCGTCGCACCGCTATCCTTCGGCTGCTGTGTCAGCGCTACCATCCAAAAAGTACGCAGTCGCTCTCAGCACCATAGATGTTGACCCAACTGACGAAGAAGGAGACGTCTTGGGGGTCCAGATGAGTGGCAACCACAAGGGGGTGTTCAGTCGCACGTTGAGCATCTAGTGATCAACTCCTGGTAGTCGACCTGATCGTATAGCTCCTGCGCGGCGATTCTCTTGCCGACGCTCTTCCACTCCTCGCTGTGGTCTCTCTTCCGCTGGTCGCTCTCGCTCTGGCCGTCGTTGGCTCCGTTTGTGAGTCTCGCTGTTCGCCTCTGATGACAGCAGTCGTCATTAGTACCCGCTCAGGCCCTCGCTATTCGCACTCTTCACTCCCGTCACATATACACAACCATGCAGTGCATCACACAGCACGCTCGACACTCAGTTAATACTCTTTCTGCTCACTTCTTGAGCTCGTGGCGTCCAGGGTTGGCTACCCACGCTCCACCACGTCCCGGCCACAGCGTCCGGGATTGGGTATCCGCGCTCCACTGGGATCTCACTGCAGCGTCCGGGAATGGGTACCCGCGCTCAATTGAGGAGGAGGTCGTCCGGGGTTGGCCCCGCGCCCCGCCTCACTTCTCTCTCTCTTGTTAGATCTCTTTCTCTTTTACCATGGTTCGGCCAGAGGCCACGCAGCGTGCGACTTTTCAGCGTTCCACCGCGCTTGCGCGCACAATACAGATACACTCCCACCCGTCAGTACCTAGTGCAGGAAGGCGATGCGCAGTGGCGCTGTGGCCGGGGACGCAGCTGCCTGGCGTCCAGTCTCCCACGAGGCGACGAGTGGAGGGCCTCAATCTAGATTCTTCCCCAAGAGAGAGAGAGAGAGATCTGTAAGTGCAAAGAGAATGAAAGGAGTGTTGCTGTGAAATGTGCATGTGTGTGAAGTGTTGGAGTGCGGAGTGTGGCTCGTCCGCCAGCACTGGCTTCCGCTCGATGTTGCACCTACGTTGCCGACCTACGGTGTTGCTCCTACGTTGCTCGAGTCTCGCCCGTTGCTTGGTCTGGGTCGTCGTCCTGTTCGTTCTTGTTCATCTTGGCTGTCCTTGTCGCTGCTGCCGTGCTCCTGTACCGCTTACGGTTGTCGTTGTTCTTGCCGCCGTTGTCCTTGATTGTCTGCTGTCCTGCACTGTCCTTCGTCGTCCTGCTGCTGCTTCATGCACGCGCTTTCGCACTCCTCGTAGTCATGCATGGCAGTCTCGGTGTCCAACCCGAGGCGGCCAAATTCAAATTTCGCACATATCACTATCTGTTCCGATGGCGCGGTGGGCCGCATTCTGCTGTTCGATGCGAACGACCCGGGCAAATCCATGCGCAACCAAACCGGGACCATGATGGAGTTTGTGGTCCGCGACGCGCTGTCGTTCACGGGGATTCTGGAGATCAAATCGCTGTTGAACAGCGATAAGAAGCTTCACATCAGCTGATCAGCCCCAGAGAGTTTTCGAGTGCGAATGGAGACTGCTACGCCGGTGGCTAATGCTTCACTGTGCTGCAGTATCGACAGAGAAGAGTGGACCATTGGTGGGCAGATAAATGGTGAAAGGGTCTGGTGAGCTCCGATTAGTCGCCCAGTCGTTGCTGATGGTTCACTGCTTAAACCTGTAAGACTTAGACACATAACCATGACTCAGCATCCGACGCCGTCTTGACATTAAGCACAGTGCAGCTGGGGGCGAGATGCTGTGGACGTACAGCTGTGTACGACGAGGTCCGCTGCCCCAGAAGTCATCGTAGTAAATGGCGATGAATCGGCTCTTGAAGCCTGGGTTCACAGAACCCACGTACGGACACAGGTTCTGGTTCGAGCCCATGTTGTCGATGCCTCGGCAAGCGACGTAAAGAACCGGTAGTTATTGCCTATGTGCTTGAGGTCCGGGAACATGCTCACGTTGTACGTGCCGTCGAGGAACCGAAAGCGCAGCAGATCGTAGTGTAACAATCTCTCGGTAAGAGGATCATCTGGTCGTATAGCCCACGAAGTCGATTCGAACGCCAAAGACAACAACAGCTTGTTTGCCAACGGAACCTGCGTCCGCTGGCTGGAAGTTCGATCCAGAAGGACATACTCTCCCAACGTTATTCTGCTATACACGTGCTTGAGACGGGGTACCGTGCTAAACGTCGATCGTAGTGGTGACTGCGGGGTCCCATAACGTTGGTCTCCTTATGGTGAAGTCCTCTACCGCTCGGGACCTACACACCTACTGCGGATCTTGATCGTAGCGACGACCACGGGTCCTCGTATCTGCTTGGGCTCCTATGCCAATACCGTCTGGCAGGTGTAGCGTCTCCGATCAGCGTACCGCTCGACGATACCTCGCTCTCGCACCTATCTACACACGCAAATATACAATGGCCTTACCTTTCCTGCACTCACTCGGGTGCGGGCTGGGCTTAGCCTTGGCTGCTGCTCTGGACGACTCGGCTCAAATAACTGACACTCGACGACAACTGGTTGCAACTGCTAGCGAACTCAACTGCTGACTGGCGACTGGATTTTCGACTGACTCTGCGCACAAACCTCGGGCTCGTAACGCACTCAACTGCTCTTGACGCTTCCTTTCTCTTACACTCTCGACTTTGTCAACTATAGACTGCTTGCGCTCTCTGCTGCGAATTGGGAACGACTTGCTCACTTCGTCGCTACTTGAGAACTGACTGCATGCGCCGGAGGGACTCAAGTCCTCAGCTGCGCTCTCGTTCCACGGATCTTCCTGCCGATGTTGCTGCATTCCCTCTTGTACCTCGTAATGTTGCTGATGTTGCTCGCGATCAGACACGCGCAACTCATGACTCTGCTGCTGCAACGTAAGCGATAGCAGTTGCTGCTGTTGTTGCTCAGCTTGGTGATGAGACATCCGCTTACGTTGCTGATGTGGAAAATACGGGCTCTGACGTACGGACTGCAACTGATTTGATATCGGGTGCACGCTTACGGATAGCTGTTGCGCATTCATAGCTGATCGTCCTTCAATGCAAGCACCTCTCTCCTGGTGGACGTCCACAGGCCTGTCCACGTCGTCGTCGTCATCACCGTCCAGTTCTAACACAACACGGCCTTAGTCGTCGAAAGACTCTCTCCAGGAATCCTTACAGTAGCGTCCGGTGACGAAGACCACGAGCGGGTTCTCCTGCAGCCCCGTGAAGAGCGTGAGGAACGTCGAGACCAGATTGAGCGCGAAGAAGAGTAGCAGCTTGCGCACCGAGAGGCGTGTCGGCGTCATGGGATCTGTTCGTTGGAGCTACTGTAAGTTTCGGACTGGTTCGAAATGAACAACTCTTGATGAAAGAAATCCGTTTCTTTCATCGTGGTCGGTCTCACGTTTCGGCGGTTGATTTCGTTCAAACGCCGAAACTGGGCCTACAAGAGCATGGGGGGTAAAGCAGTACATTCACGGGCTAATGCGGGCTCGTGAAGGGCGCTAGAAGCTTGGCGCTGAGCCGGGCTGAGGGTAGACTGAGCGGACCCAGCCCCCAAGGGTGAAGTTGTGGCGGGTTATCGGACGCGCCGAACGTGGGATCGGGAGGCTGAGTCAGCGCAGTCGTGCGTGGCCGAGCTGATGGGACTTGATGCCGGTGTCGATCCGTTTGCTGTCCGTGAATGATTACCTCGAGGAACCTTATCCGTGTTGCGGCGACATGATAAAACCTCGAGCTGCGCGCTGTTAAGATTGCACTTGGCAGTCCTCTGAACATGTCTCTGGCTGTGGCGCGTGGCTATGATAGTCAGTTGAAGCACCACGCGTGCCAGGCCATGATGCTCAATTGTGATTGGCTGAAAGATTCTGGCTCTATAATCTGATTGGCCGGAAGGAGCGATGCCTGGGATCTGATTGGTCAGATACACTACTTCAACTATCCAGTTGGATCGGGTGGACGGGAGTACAAACTCCTTCTTATGATTTGCCCCAGGGGCATCGCCAGAGGAAAGTAAAGGTATACAGATGATCTATATGGTCTATTGTAGGTATTGAATGTCCTAGTAATTTGATAACTACCTTTTAGTTCACTTTCGGATTCTCCACCAACTACGCTCACCTTCGCCTGCCTACTTCGCTCACTTTAAGACGCGCTGTCGGGTGACGCCTGCACGGCGCTGACGTACTTGATAGCGTTCACGCGTTCCATGTCGCATCGAGACCAGACGTCATGTTTCAGCTGATGCGCAGCTTCTTGTCGTTATTCAGCAGCGGCTTGATTTCCAGAATGGATGTGAACGACAGCGCATCTCGCGCCACGAACTCCATCATGGAGCCGGTCTTGTTGCGCATGTACTTGCCCGGTTCGTCCACGTCCACCAGCAGGATGCGGCCCACGGCGCCTTCGGAGCAGATGCGCAGCGTTCGGTCGAACACGCCGCGGTGCACGTCGTTCTTCTGAGTGTTGAGGCGTTCATCATCGTCAGCAAAAACGCGTGAGGTGTCCTTTATACTCGCAGTGGCGTCCTTCATGCTGGCAGCGGCTGAGACGGCGTACGGCCTGGACCGAGAGGGCGACACGGCCCCAGAGACAGCGCCTGTGTATTGCGATGACGCGTCCGCCTTCTTGTAGAGTCCCATGATGGCCGCCCGCTTGACAGAGTAATGGAAGAGCACAGGCTCCCGTGTGAACCCGCCTTCTTCGAAGAGATAGTCGCCGGCCATGTGCACGAGACCGCTCGGGCCTGACGCGTAGAGCTGCTGCAGTAAAGAGCCGAAGGAGCAGCTCGTGAGTGCGACCTGCTGCTCCTGGTCAATGGCTGCTGGCTTGAACGGATCGATGCCCAGCGCCTCCATGACCACGAAGGCGTCCCAGCCCACGAAAACGTAGCGACGCTGCATCAGCCGCATGACAGAGTTGTTGGGCACGTGGCGGTACTTGGTCATGAGCAGGATTGTGCTCAAGGCGAGGCCGCTGAGAAGGACGATGGGCGTGAACACGACCAGATCGCAGATGATCTCACTCCGCCAGAAGATGCTGATGTTGGGGTATCCGCCTTCAACCGGCACCTTGGGGATGGCCTCACGCTTCATGAGTGTGGTCGACTTGTGGAGCTTGAGGAAGCAATAGAGGATGCCGAACAGCAGCATGCTGTAGATCTTGTAGCTCATGAAGAGTGCCGTGGCGTCCACGTACCACTCCAGGCGCTCGCGGAACACCGGTGACACGAATCTGAGCGACCTCATGCCGCGCAAGGCGAGCTTGATGATCCAGCGCAGGACCGAGTGGAAAAAGCACATGAGCCACGTGAGTCTCGTGAGCGTTGAACACAGGAAGAGGAACGTAGAGAACGTGGATCGGAACTGCAGCATCCACGTGGCCATTTGGAACAGCACGTACGTCATGCGCAGATTCGCCAGTGCATCCAGAATACTCAGCAGCATGTAGAGCCAGTGGTTCATCCAGACGTCCGAGGCCATGAGCACTTTTCCCTTGAAGCGGATGACCTGGTTGCCTTCCTCCGGAGCCCACGTGGCCACCGACATGAACGGGAAGCAGTATCGGAAGAAGCGTCGCACTCCTCGAAACCGGATCGAGTTGGGTAAGTAGGACACGCCGTTGGCTCTCACGATGGCAGCGAAGACGCCGTGCGTGATCATCGTGATGGTCACGATGCCGTACAGCATCGATATGAGCGTGGTGAGCCAGCCGGAGTTGTCGATGCCGTTCGCTAGATAGGCCTTGGTGTCTGCCGCTTGAACGCGGAACAGGCCCCACTCCCAGTTCTTGGACCGCGTGAGTGGCAGCGCGAGGCAGTTGCACGTCTGGATCTCGATGTGGCCACTGCCTCCGGCCCAGTACGTCTGGAACAGCATTGAATCCAGGACGTAGCTGAACTGGACCGGCTGCCGTCCATGGCACTTGAGGAAGGCCTGGCTGGGGACACTGGACAGCGTTCTCTGGACAGGAAGAAAGGTCGTGAGGTTGTCAAAGTCTCGAAGGATGTAGTCGTGACAGGACGACACACTGTTGTTGTTGTCCGGAATGCAAGAGCTGTTGATCCACGCCGTCTTGAGGTTCAGCACCTTGCAATTCGGAGCCGAGATGCTGTGCACGAACATCTGTGTGCGACGCGGGCCTTTGCCCCAAAAGTCATCGTACCGGACGACCACGAACCGGCCCGTGAAGCCTGGATTGATGGCGCCCACGTGCTGACACAGGTTCTGGTTCGAGCCCATGTTGTCAAAGCTCCGGCGGGGCGACGTGAAGAACCGGTAGTTATTGCCCACGTGTTTGAGATCCGGGAACATGCTGATGTTGTACGTGTCTTCGCGCGCCAGATTGTAGTTGATCGTGCCGTCGAGGAACCGTGAGCGCAGCAGATCGTACCGACCGGTGACGAAGACCACGAGCGGGTTCTCCTGTAGCCCCGTGAAGAGCGTGAGCAGCGTGGACGCCAGGTTGAGCGCGAAGAAGAGCGCCTTGCGCACGGACACTCGTGGCGGTGCCATGGGGAGTCGAGCCGCGACGGCGAAGGCGCTTGAGCCAGTTTTAGGTGAAATCGCAAATGAGGTAGCCACACTGCAGCCTTGAACCGCATCCGCCCGCTTCCGGTCTTATCAGGTCTGGTCATGAATTTATTGATGTATCACCTGCCAATCAGTCCAATGATAAACTCCAGTCTTATTATGGCGACAGATCGCATCAAAACGTTTGGACAGACAAATAATGTATAATGTGTATCCGGATAATTTTCGAGGGAGGCAAAGAAGACAAATTAAAGTTCACAACCAATGCTGAAAGCAGGGAAGCTCAATGAAAATGATAGGTGCAAGCTGATCAAAGCAGAGAAAGTCCACGTTATTTGCTGTAAAATGTTCTTGCATTTACAGTTGACTTCGCTGCTGATAGCTTCAATGCCTCAAAGTCATTTTTTGAGTCACATATATATTCGAAAAGAGCAAAGTCTGAGAATTTTTGCAGGCGAATCCAGTTCTTCCAGACGGTGGTGTAATATTGCGCTCCACCCGAATTGCATCGAGTCCCATATAGCGACAAGTGCCACAGATTTTTTCTTATCCTAGGTTTTTATGTCCATGATCCCAGTCCAAGCCTCAGGCTGTTCGAAAACGCCGTTTTCACATTCAATCCAAGCTGAAAAGCTGTTTGTTGGCTCAGAAAAAGCACTTCAAGTCCGATCATTTTTGCCAACTCATAAGATCACATCGTTACAAGAAGCTATTATCGTCAGAATGAGCCTCCGCGATCAAAATAGAGCATCGACCACAGCGTTTCCATGCGCCGATTTCGAACTCAGAGCAAACATTCTGGTTCAAACTTCGGAGCTTATCTACATCAAGGATATGAACACAGAGCTCGGATTGCGGTCAACTCTCCAGTGTGAGGGTTGAGCCCAAGGTCACCATTCCATCTGCTCAGCACCAGATTGGGCTGCTAGGATCAACGGATCCTGCATTCCGGACAACAACAACAGCGAGGCGCTGTGCCACGACTACATCCTCCGAGACTTTTGACAACCTCACGACGTATCTTCCGGTCCAGCGTCCGCTGTCTACGGTTCCTGGCCAGGCTTTCCTCAAGTGCCGAGGGAGACTGCCGACCAAGTTCAACTACGTCATGGACTCGATGATGTTCCAGTCGTATTGGGCCGGTGGGAACCAACTATCGAGGTCCAGACGTGCAACTACCTCGCGCTGCCACTCACGCGGTCCAAGGACTGGAGATGGGGACTCTTCCGCGTGCAGGCGGCAGATGACAAGTCCTATCTTGCGAACGGGCTTGATAACTCCGGCTGGGTCTCCTCCACACTCGTCTCGGTCCTCTACGGCGTCGTGACCGTGACCATGATCACGAACGGCGTCTTCGCTGCCATCGTGAGAGCCAACGGCGTGGCCTACATGCCCAACGCCACCCGATTCAAGGGAGTCCAGCGCTTCTTCGATATTTCCTCCCGTTCATGTCGGTGGCCACGTGGGCTCCGGAGGAAGGCAACCAGGTCATCCAGTTCAAAGGCACGGTGCTAATGGCCTCGGACGTCTGGATGAACCACTGGCTGTACATCCTTCTGAGCTTCCTGGACGCGCTGACGAATATGCACATGACATACGTGCTGTTCCAGATGGCTACGTGGATGCTGGCGCAAAAGACCATGTTCTCCACGTTCCTCTTCCTGTGTCACGCTCACGAGACTCACGTGGCTGATGTGCTTCTTCCACTCGGTCCTTCGCTGGTGCCTCAAGATCGCTCTACGGGGCATGAAGACGCTCAAGGTCGTGCCGTACAGGCTGCGTGAGCGACTGGAGTAGTACGTGGACGCACCTCCATGCTCATGAGCTACAAGATCTACAGCATGCTGCTGTTCGGCATCCTCTACTGCTTCCTCAAGCTCCACAAGGCCACCACGCTTATGGTCCGCGCTGCGAACGCCAAGGTGCCGGTCGAAGGCGGATACCCAAACATCGGCATCTTCTGGCGGAGCGAGATCATGTGCGACCTCGTGGTCTTCCTGCCGATCGTGTTTGCCTGCGGACTCGTCTTGAGCACAATCCTGCTCATGGTCAAGTACCGCCACGTGCCCAACAACAGCGTGCTGCGGCTGATGCAGCAGCGCTACATGGTGGTCGGTTGGGATGCGTTCGTGGCCATGGAGGCGCTGGGCATCGATCCATTCAGGCCATTGACCAGGAGCAGCAAGTGGCGCTCACAGGTTGTTCCTTGGGCTCTTTACTGCAGCAGCTCTACACCTCAGGCCCCAGTGGCCTTTTTCACTTGGCCGGCGACTATCTCTTCGAAGAAGGCGGGTTCACACGGGAGCCGATGCTCTTCCATTACTCTGGCAAGCGGGCGGTCCTCATGGAGCTCTACAAGAAGACGGACGCGTCATCGTGTCGATACGCGGGCGATGCCTCTGTAGCGAACGCGTCGCGATTGAAACCGTACGCCGTCTCGACGGCCCACAGCACCAAGGCCCAGGCCACCATCACGGCAGACGACGCCGACGACAATCCGAAGACCGAGGAGGACCGAGGCGTGTTCGACCGCACGCTGCGCATCTGTTCTGAGGGAACGGTGGGCCGCATCCTGATGGTGGACGCGGAGGGCCCAGGCAAGTACATGCGCAACAAGACCGGCTCCATGATGGAGTTCGTGGTGCGCGACGCTGTCGTTCACGTCCATTCTGGAGGTCAAGCCACTGCTCCACAGCGAGAAGATGCTGCGCATCAGCTGATTAAATATGGGCAGATTCCATAAAACACATGTAAATTACGTTGAATGGTTGAAAAAACCCCACTCATTTTGATTGGCTAATTTGATTGCATATTGACCCGCGGGTTTCAGCGCCCGGGTCACTATGCGTAATCCGTCTTGAAAAGACGTGCCCGTCATCTGGGATGGAAGTCGGATGAGCCATTTCGGCCAAGTCGCAAATCTCATCAAATGTGGCCTGTTTACTGCAACACACAAACCCGTCATCAACTCATCCAGTTAACACCCAAAAGCAATTGCAACTCATCCACAATTGCATTTGCATCCAGCCACTCAAAGCTCCACCTTCAGCAACTATGACCAGCTCCATGAAGTACCGCTATCTGGGCGACTCAGGTCTGCTCGTGTCCTCGCTCTCACTCGGCTGCATGTCCTTCGACGGCGCCAAAGTCGACCTGGAGACGGCCTACGCTATCATGGTCCAGGCCTTCAAGAGCGGCGTCAACTTCTTCGACAACGCCGAGTTCTAAGCGATGGGAGTGGCTGAGACCATCATGGGCCAGGCCATCCAACGAGGCATTGACGAGGACGTCTGGGCCAGAGAAGACCTGGTGATCAGCACCAAGATCTTCTTCGGAACCAGAACGCCAGCAGTGCCTAACAGTCAGGGG
>JAADXR010000553.1:0-19441 GCA_023337935.1 Elongisporangium anandrum
AGTGGTCGGTGCTGGGGTCATGGCTGGTGCGTACGTGAGGATGGACGTGGCGTTCAGAGTCTTGCAGCCGTAGACTCCAGTGGCCACGAGGCCGCAGTAGGAGCCGTAGGGCAGACCTTCCTGGATGATCGGACACGCTCCGTCGCTGACCTGAGCGATGCAAATGGGCGATCCTTCCACACAGAAGATACCTTCGACGCTTTCGACGCTCATTTCGGACTGGCCTTGAGGGCATGGAGCGTAGGCGGCCACGAAAGAGGTCGAGACCGTGAAGACGAAGGCGAGCAGGACAGATCGGAGCATGGTGCTGGAGTTGGTCGCTTGAGACTGAAGCTGTGGGAGCTGGAAGGAATTTGGAGGAATGTGTGGCCAGTGCTTCGCCGTTGCCATGCGAAGCACCAGCAAGGTGGGATTTGCTTTGCCTTGTTTTCCTGCGTAGTTTTTCTTTGTCGCGTCATGAGATGCATCGTGTCTTGGTCCTGATTGTTCCTTTTTGCTATATTTATCGACGGCGATCAAGCCAATTCGTCTCTTCTGAGCTGCCGCAAGAGTCTCTGTCCCAAATGGCGCTTCGCAGCCATCGACAGATGCGATCCTTCCTTGTCTAATGTCCCATTCTCAGTCATCGCAGAACGAGTCAAAGTCAAGCACAAAGCAATCTATTATCGTTGGATGCAAGCATTATCCATGCAGCTCCAGGGGTTGCTAAAAAAATTATGGTTGTATCGGTTACAGAACCACACAGGACGTGTTGGAGGTGCAAGGAATCAGATGACTGAGATTACAGATTGCCCAGGATAAAGAACTTGATATCTGGAAGATGGACCACGGGGCAGCATTCCTATCCTGCAAGGGCTTTCTTCCACGACACGACGGATGAACATGCCACGATATTCTATTGTGAAGCATTGCCCGTGGTCTGTTCGTGCGTCTACAGCGTCGAGGATGCCTTCAATCTCTTCAGCCTTCAAAATTCGATCAGGCCCATTACGGGCATTCACTTCAACTTGACCGCTTGTATGGCGCTGTATTTTGCTTTTTGACACTTTGAAAGCTGCAGCAGCCTTCCTAATACTCATCTTCTTTGAATTGACAGCCTCTACAGCCCTTTCAATCGGTTCTTTCGCTTCAATTTGAGCTGAGAGTGACTCCGCCATGCTCGCAGGTTGTCGGGTTCAATGCGCCTCTGGTCAATTTTCTAGACTTCTACTGAACGGATTCTCACATGAAAGGTGTCATTGGAAAGCTCTCAGTCTCGTGCGTACATACATAACAAGAACGGTCTATTTCGGGGCGCATGTGTGAGTGAAAAACGAATTCTCAAAAATAAAATGACTGCTGTCCCGGAACACTGGGTGACCCGGAACTATCTCGGCACGGATACGAGTGACCTATCATCGCATCTCTTAGCTTCACTCGACTTGAATGCAGATCTTGCCAATGTGAGCTCCGCTTTTCATCAAGTCAAACGCCGCAACCACTTCCTCGCGAGTGAATCCAAAGACCTTGTTAGCTGGCGGCACGATCTTCTTGGCAGTGACGAAGCGCACAAACTCCTCCATCAGCTGCTTGCTGCCGATCTGGACACCGCGCACGATCACTCCCTTGCCCACTACAAGACCGCACACGTCCGGCATGTCTTCCTGCTTGGTGCCAGCGAGGAAGCCGATGACCGAGACCGATCCGCCCGGCGCGGTGGCTGCGATGCTCTGTTTGATCGTTCCAGCGCCTCCGTTCTCCAGCACAAAGTCCACGCCTCGGCCATGCGTGATCTTGTTCACTTCAGCCGCCCAGTCGGGAGTCGTCTTGTAGTTGATCACGTGGTCGGCGCAGTACTTCTCCTGCACGAACTTGAGCTTCTCATCAGAGGAAGACGTGATGATGGTGACGGCGCCAGCGGCCTTAGCGATCTGCAGACCCATGATGGACACGCCACCGGTGCCCAGGAAGAGCACTGTCTGGCCTGGCTTGAGCTGGGCACTGCCGAAGAGCGCGTTCCAAGCAGTTAGACCGGCACAGACGAGCGTCGAGAGCTCCACGAAGCTCAGTTCGCATTCTTCCGGGATCTTGATGAGCGAAGAGGCCGAGTACACGGCGTATTGACGCAGCGTTCCATCGATGGCGGCGCCCTGGCCGTTGGTCCAGTCCAGCATTGGGCCGTACATCTGCGTGACGTCAAAGTTGGCGATCACGCGGTCCCCAGGTTTCAGGTTGTTGACCGCCGAGCCAACGCTGACGATTACGCCAGCGCCATCGGAGCAGGGCACGACGTTGTCCTTGACCGGAGGGCCGTAGAAGTTGTTGGCAACGGCCAGGTCGCGGTAGTTCAGTGCGACGCCGTGGATCTTGACGAGCACCTGATGCGAGTCGACAGTCGGGATCGGCTCTTGAGAGACCTGGAGGGTGTGGTGCGAGCTGCGGTCCGTGTGACGGAAGACTTGGTGCGTGGCCATGGCTGGGGAGTTGAATTGTGATGCATTCCGGTTGCGTGAGAAGCAATGGATGATCGGAATGTTTGCGTCTCCTGAGCACGTCTACGTCATGGTCAACGCAATCGGATGGGTTCATTTTCACTAAGTACGATCATGGTGGAATCGTAAAATACGGTAATGATATGGAAGTTTCAGTCAAAAGACTGTAGAATGCCACAATCGTTGAGGTCCCAGAGCTAATGCGGACGCGCCTGAGTTGGCCTTGTCATGTATTCGTTGCACTCCGACCATCGAGTGCGCCTTTGCCTTTGCTGTTTGTCATGCCACGCTCCTTTGGGCGCGCTTTTGGTACAGTACAGTACAGTAGTGTGGTCCATCCGCGAAGTTATTAAAAAAATAGAATGTTTCGGCTTCAGAGAAACGCGTCATTGAAAACTACCGCCTTTTGGAAATATATATGCATGCTGGTGTCATCACCATTGGGGATCATGCCGCACAGGCTCTCCCGCCTGCTGCATCCGCAGCCGCTGGCGCTGCATGACACCCAGACCAGCAGCCAAGCCAAGGCTCCGGCCAAGAGGAAGGCTAAGCGCCTGGTCTCCAACAGCACGCGCTGCAAGCTGTACCGCGACCAGAAGCAGCAGTACGAGGACGCGCTCGTGACCAAGATTACGGCGCTCAAGCAGGAACTGGCGACGCTCCAGCGCGGTCTGTGGCAGGAGAAGACGCTGCTGCTGCGCCACGTGTCCATGGGATCGCTGGACAATCTCACGCGCGAGTACTTTGCGTGCGTGGAGTATGGTCTGGCGTCCGTTGTGGTGCCTCCAGCGGGCGGGCTGGCATTGAGCCAGAGACGACTGATTGAGCAGACGAACGACCGCGTGCGCTCGCAAGAAGCCTTCCTCAACCACTTGATGGACCCGCAGGTTGCTGTGGGGCCGATGACCGGCGTGAGCTCATTGATAGCGATCCTGCGCCGTAAGACTTCGACGTTCGCCAACTCTCGCTTTGAGCTCACGTCGCTGGAGGTCGTGGGCTCAGAAGAGAGCCCCGTGGTGGTTGCTTGGGCGATCATGCACGCCACATTGACCCTTGAATCGTTTCGGGCCTTTCTACCAGGCGCTGCGGCTGATAACGAGCTCATCCACAAGTATTTGCACACGCCGTTGACCATCGAGAGCACCACGACGTTCCACTTCACGCGCGAGGGCCGCGTCAAGCACTTAAAAACGGAGGCAAGCTACATTGCGAGTCTAATCAGGTCTGGCTGGAGCGTCTCAGATGCTGCGCGTGCTCTGCCAAATGCCCAAATACCTCCAGCATTATTGAAGAAGCAGCCGATCACCAGTCCAGCTTTCTCTCCATTGAATGGGATACAGGCATCCCCGTCACGCGAATCGCTCGAGGCGCTGGTGTATGAATGCTGCACGCTGTTTGAGATCGGGATGGAGAAATTGCCGCCGCCAGTGTCAACAATTGCGGATGCAAAGTCCAAGCGAGCCTTTCTTCGTCGCGTGCTGGATGAAAATGTGGAATTTGGAAGCATTGTTGGAGTAGAAGGCGTTATTCAACTCTGGTTGCACATTGCAGATGTCTTGGTTGACGTACGCAAACAGATCACGAATGTATCTGTGGCTGGCGATGATACCGAGCCGATTCTGATTGTGCACATGAAGAATGAGTTGTCCGGTGACCTCATCGCGTCCATGATGTCCCAGACCAACAATGTATCATGCAATAACTGGGATACACATCTCTCTTGCTTTTCCAAGGTGCAGCTCCATTTCACACAAGAAGGACGCATCCGATTCTGCAGCTTTGACAGCGGATGCTCCGAAGCGCTTCGTGTGGCAGGAGTGGGGCTTGAAGCAACCTGTCAAGTGCTTGAATGGTTCAATTCCTTAAAGCCTACTAGTACGGTCGAAGAAGGTAATACATCTCCAGCAGACCGATCTCAGCAGCACAAACCAACTGATGGACAAGTTGGTTCAATAACTCCACCCAATGCACCTCTCGCTCCTTCGCAAAAGCGCAAGGCTCAAACGAATCGTGAGCGAGGCCAAGCTTTTCGGGAACGTCACAAGAAATACGAGCAAGAGTTGGAAGGATCAGTGAAGCAACTCCGAGATACCGTGTCACAACTAGAAGCGCGGCGCAATGAGTTAGAGAACCGCACTGCGAACTCGTGGGATGATTCAGAGAACAGTCCGGTTTGAAAACGACTTCGCAATGGATTCACTGAAAAGGTGGTTCCGCCAAGAAATATATTCGCGAGCGATTCAGCAGATACGAGAAGCACATTCCGCACAAGATTCACGCCAGTCTGTGCGTAATTGTCGTACATTATCATCTTCTTAGCGCCATACTTACATATTACTGTGGCGAAAGCTCAAAGGCTTCATTGTGTTTGCGTCGCCTCTCAAATTAGTAACTAAGAAATCGTTCACAGTGATTTTTATGAAGTCACAGTCGCATCGAACACAATTTACACCAGAAAATGCCACCTTTTTATTCAGACACCACATACGATCTTTGGCTGGAGTACTTTACTGGAAAATGATCCACCCTTATATTACGTTCGATGCTTCAGGGGCTTCTTCATGGCGACTGGACCATTGAGCCGCTGGCAATCGTCTGATGCGTGGGCTTCAACTCAGTGATCGACCAATACTTGAACAGCGCAGTTACGCCCAGTCTACGCCATCGCAGGTATGGATCCCACTGGAGCGCGGAGAGCGGAGAAGGATACGCTCTTGCCTCTGGTTACACAAGAATGCTGAGTATGACAGCGGAGACTGGGCACGACTGCGCTGGTCAGCTATTGATCGACCACGGAGCAGGAGACGACGCAGCAGACGACCCCCGCGCCCGTGGCTCACGTCGTGACCCCGACTGGTCACTTGATGATCCTACTGCTGGGTTTCACTTGGGACTCCGGACCCACTTTTGCCAACGAAACCCACGGTTTTCTCCCAATTTAATGTGGCAGATCTATGTGTACACTAATAACACTTACCCGGTCTTTTTGGAGAAGTCATGCCCTCCAGCCGAATCTTTCGGCCTGAAACGATCCTGCGAACTGAACACAGACCAACAACTTGCAGTAAATTACGAAAGATACCAACTGCAGAAAAACGCACAAGCGAAAATTACCGTTTCTTAAATTTCGCGGATGTCGGTTCAAAATTCGAAAGACTGGAGCAGCATGAAGCCTGAGCTGGCGCGTCTGCTGCATCATGAAGAGCGTGGCTCCGACCCGCAGGCCAGGAAGAAGCCCAGGCATCAGGCCTCCAACAGCGTGCGCTGCCAGCTCTACCGCCACCACAAGCAGCAGTACGAGGACGCGCTCGTGGCCAAGATCGCGGCGCTCAAGCACGAGCTGGCGAGTCTTCAGCACGGACTCTGGCAGGAGAGAACGCTGATGCGGCGCCACGTGTCTATGGGCTCGCTGGACAAGATCACACGCGAGTACTTTGCGTGCTTTGAGTACGGACTGGCCTCTGTTGTAGCGCCGCCATCTACGGATGGTCTGAGCTTGAACCAGAGGCTACAGATTGAGAAGACGAACGATCGAGTGCGCTCGCAAGAAGCCTTTGTGCACCACCTGATGGATCCGCAGGTCGCTGTGGGTCCACTGAAGGGCGTGAACTCCATGCTGATGATCTTGCGGCGCATCACGTTGGGGTTCGCCAATTCTCGCAAGGTGCTCACTTCGCTGGAGATTACGGGCTCGGAAGAGAGTCCAGTGGTGATCGCATGGACCGTCACGCATGCGATAGTGACGATGGATTCGTTTCGAGCCTACTTCCCCAGCGTTTCGACTGACAATGAGCTGCTCCACAAGTACTTGCACACGCCTGTGGCTATTGAGAGCAAAACGGCGTTCCACTTCACGCGCGATGGGCGTGTGGAGCGTGTGGCTGCAGAGCTAAACTACATGACGAGTCTGGTCAATTCTGGATGGAACGTCGCGGATGCTGCTCGCGCTCTGTCGCACGGTCGAGTACCCAAGGCAATAGCGAAGATTCAACAAGTGCCGGTATTACGCGACAGCCCAGCTCTCTCGGTTCTCAACCCAGCACCGTCCTATCCGTCAAGGGAATTTCTCATGGCGCTAGTTCGAGAGTGTTGTGTGCTGTTTGGGATTGGAATAGAGAAGGCGCCACCGCCAGTGTCTTCAATTGCCGATAGAGCAAGCAAGGAGGCATTTCTCCGTCGTGTGCTGGATACAAATGTGGCATTTGGGAAAATTGTTGGAGTCGATGCAGTTATTCGATTATGGCTGCACATTGTGGATATCTTGGTTGATGTACGCAAGCAGATCACGAATATATTTGTTGCTGGCAACAATAAAGAGCCGATTTTAATTGTGCACATGAACAATGAGATCGTGTCAATATTATCCCAGGCAAATAGTTCCGTGTGGAATAATTGGGATTTCGATTTGCATTGCTCATCAAAAGCGCAATTTCTCTTCACCCAAGATGGACGCATAAGCTTCTGTAGCTTTGATAGTGGATGCTTTGAAGCACTTCTTGCTGCTGGGGTGGGGCTTGAAGAAACTTGTGAAATGCTTCAATGGTTTAGCGCAATGCAGCCACAAGGCGCTTCTGCAACAGACCAGTCACAAGAGCGAAATGTAGCTGTCGAAAAATTTACCCAATCGATTCCACGGAATATTCAACTCAATCCTCCACAAAAGTGCAGGCCCAAATCAAATAGTGAGCGTGGCCTCGCATTTCGCCTCCGCCGAAAAGAATACGAAATAGAGTTGGAAGAATCGGTCGTACAACTTCGAGCATACGTGGCTCAACTGCAAGAACAGCTCAATGAATTGCAGCACCAGGTGTGCTTTCGGCCACAAACATCTTGGAGATTGAAAGAAGCATTCAAATGTTAGCATGGAAGGCCTTGGCTCAAGTGAATTGGAATCATTTATTTTGTGCTGATTTTTTTATCGTTATCGATTTAGAATGTTTCTCGAAATGTTCACAGGTCATTTGTGGGATCAGTATCAGTAATTTGTTGAGGTTTACGTTTTCAGACAATTATTGCGGATATTGTGGGAGCAACAAAGAAATCTCAATGACGATCCTGGTTTCTGAAAGCATGGCCGCGTATTTCGATCGTGAGTGTGAGCATTAGCGGACATGCGTTCCGTCATGGAGGTTACATTTAATTTACTTTCATGGCTCATTGTCAGTTCTCGTCGTAAAGCGCTCATGCATTGGATATGCCAGTGGTTCTTTTCCGAAATCAATTAACAGAATTAAGAATACTTGTCTCTGGAGTCCTATTGAAGTCAGTCAGGAACAACTCACTCCAGAGTCCCTGGTATATGTTGCTATCTAGATTCGCTCTAACGTAAAGATAAAACGATTCTCAGAGAAGGACATCGAAACCAAGTGAAATATTGAAGGGTTACTTATACTGTCGCAGAGCGGCAAATTTACTCCACTTGGATGCAGATCTTGCCGATGTGGGCACAGCTCTTCATGAGGTCAACGGCAGCAATCACTTCATCTGGCGTGAATTCAAAGACCTTGTTAACGGGCGGTACGACTTTCTTGGCTGTGACGAAGCGGACAAATTCTTCCATGAGCTGAACGCTGCCGATCAGGATGCCACGCACGACCACGCCTTTGCCCATCACAAGAGCGGCCAAGTTCGGCATTTCTTCCTGCTTGGCGTCAGCCAAGATGTCAATAACCGCGACCGATCCACCTGAAGCAGTAGCAATGATGCTTTGCTGAATAGTTCTAGCACCGCCGGTCTCCAGCACAAAGTCCACGCCGCAGCATGCGTGATTTTGCTCACTTCAGCTGCCCAGTTGGGAGTTGTCTTGTAGTTGATTACGTGGTCAGCGCCATACTTCTCCTGCACGAACTTGAGCTTCTCATTAGAGGAGGACGTGATGATGGTGACTGCGCCAGCGGCCTTGGCGATCTGCAGACCCATGATGGACACGCCGCCTGTACCAAGAAATAAAACCGTTTGTCCTGGTTTGAGCCGAGCATTGCCAAAGAGCGCGTTCCAGGCCGTGAGGCCGGCACAGACCAGCGTTGAGAGCTCAACGAATCTCAGATCGCATTCTTCCGAGATCTTGATGAGCGAAGAGGCCGAGTACACGGCATACTGACGCAGTGTACCGTCGATGGCACCTCCCTGACCATGATTCCAGTCCAGTAACGGGCCGTACATACGTGTGATGTCAAAGTTGGCGACTACACGATCACCAGCTTTTAAACCATTCACCGCTGATCCGACGCTGACGATTACGACAGCGCCATCGGAGCATGACACAGCGTTTTCATTGACGGGAGCTCCGTAGTATCCGTTGGCAATTACCAGATCACGGTAGTTGAGCGCGACACAGTGAATCTTGACGAGCACTGGTTGCCGGAATTGGCTCTTTGTAGACCTTGAGGGTGTGGTGCGAACTGCGGTCCGTGTGGCGGAAGACCCGGTACGTGGACAGAATCGACATGGCTTTTGGTGGCTTGGTAAATCGCAAATGGGTCGAATTGAGTTGATAAAAGGACTTTCGTGAGACGTGGGCACTCTTTCTGCTTGTGTATTCCCAACACGTTTACTGTGATGACTTGTCTCCAATCCTGTGAACGCTTGCGATCAATTACCAAACCGGATCTTGTAAATGTCCTTCATCTGATGGGTACGAAGTGAGTAGAGTAAGTACTCGATTACGTCAACTTGTGGAGTGGATATGGTTCAGCACAAGAGCACCACGTCGCTCATGTCTTACCGTTGATACTATGGAACGTCTTGAAATGTTCACCAATGGCTCCTTAGCAATTACTCAACACGCCAGCTGTCCTTTAGAAACTTGATTAGACTGCATGAGTGCCGTTTGAAGTATCGAGTTGCGTGATAGAACCACCTTGCTGCAATTGACTGACCCGCGCTTCCAATTGCGATACAGTCGTTCGGAGTTGATCAATCGATCCCTGCAGCTCAGAATGGTGCCTCTTCTGACGAAGTCTGAAAGCCTGACCGCGCTCACGATTTGATTTAGGCGCACGCTTTGAAGAAGTGTCCTGTGAAATCTCCTTCGAGAAATCTGTAGCTGCAGCAGGTTGGATGTGAGCAGCCAATCGCCCTTGCGAAGTTCCGGGAGAAGTGACGGCAGACTTGTGTATTGCGCTGACCCATTGAAGAATTCGGCTGGTTTCTTCAAGTCCCAGTCCAGCTGCTTGAAGCGCTTCGGATATGCCGCTATCAAAGCTGCAGAAGCTAACGCGTGCGTCTTGAGTGAAATGGAACTGCGCCTTGGAGTAACAGTATAAGTTTGCATCATACTTCAATGGTTTCGCTTGGGAAATCATGGAGGATAGTACTTGGCTCGAAATCTCGTTCTCCATATGTACAATCAGGATCGGAGCGTCTTCATCACCAGCGATAGATACATTCGTGATCTGTTTGTGCACGTTGGCCATCGCATCTGCAACATACAGCCAGAGTTGGATCACAGCTTCAACACCAATGACATCCTCAAAAGCCACATTCGTATCCAGCACTCGATGGAGAAATTCCTCTTTGGCTTTCAGATCTGGAATTGCTGTGAATGATGACGGCGCATCCCCCATTCCGATTTCAAAGAGAGTGCAACACTCTTGAACCAGCGCACGCAGCAGATTGCGTGACGGATACGATGGCAAAAAAATCGCATCTGGCACAGCTACGCTTGTGTTCACTGTCTGACGCGTACTTTTCTGGCTAAGCTTCGAAGTCACTTGGTCTTTGAGTCCCTTGGGAACTCCGACGGGAGGCAGAGCACGAGAAGCGTCGGCCATGCTCCACCCAGACTTGATCAGACCGGCGATGAAGCTGGATTCCATCGAGATGGCCTCCACACGGCCTTCGCTTGTGAACTGGAACGTCATCGTGTTGTCAATCGCCAGCGGCGTGTGGAGATACTTGTGGATGAGCTCGTTGTCCAATGCGACACCAGGAAAGTAGATCTGGAAAGACTCTCGCGTGATGATCGAGTAGGTCACGGCTCGTGCGACCACCACGGGACTCTCCTCTGATCCGATGACTTCGAGCGAGAGCAGCACCTTGCGAACGTTGGCAAAGGCGGCCGAGCCGATGCGAAGCATCGTTATCCAGGACTGGACGCCCTTGAGCGGCCCTATGGCCACTTGTGGGTCCATCATGTGATGTAGGAAGGCTTCTTGAGAGCGCACGCGGTCGTTCGCCTGCTGGATCTGCCTTCTCTGGTCGATAGAGAGCTCTTCGTGGGCAAGAAGGGGGGTTCGAGGAGCGATGCCGAACTCAAAGAGCGCAAAGTACTCGCGCGTGATCTTGTCAATTGAGCCCATGGGCACGTGGCTCAGCATCAGCGTCTTCTCCTGCCACAGCCTGCGCTCCAGTGTCGCCGTCTCCTGCTTCAGCAGCGCGATCTTGGTCACTAGGCTGTCCTCGTACTGCTGCTTCTGGTCGCGGTAGAGTTTGCAGCGCACACTGTTATGGACCGGGCGCTTGGGTTTCGTCTTGGCCGGTGGCTTCTCTAGGCTTGTGGGCGGTTCCTCCTCATACTTACGCTCGCGCGGCGGATGCAGCAGAGCGGAGAGCCCGTGGGTCCGCTGCTGCTGCTGCTCCATGGTGACTCAGCGACGAATGGGTTCGGGAGCTTTCGGCGGTGATTTATGAATTTTATAAAATTATATCTGATTCCAAATTGTAAAACCTACTGAACCAAGCACAAAACCTGGGCGAAATTAAATTACGCGATGCTGAAGTTTGTGAGGTTTTGGAAATATATTTAGGTCATATGCATTCTGCTAAGCAGCGATATTTTATCTTGAGAATAGCTACAGTATAGAGTTAACGGATCCAAAGAACGTTGAAGAACATCCCAGAATCCAGAGCAACAGTTTCTTTCCATGGAATCGAGTGAACGCGGTCTCCTGAATTCGGTTTGCGTAATCCATACTTGAGCAACTTTGAAATCGTCGCAGAGATGATCAAGACCATTCCGAACACACATCATGCGGATCACATCAACGTAAGAGCAAAGAATTGGTTCTCATGTTGGGGGATGCCCACTTCCAAGATATAGCGATCTTCGTGGCCACCACCAATGCATGACATCAGTTTTTCTGTCCCATAATATGTCCCATTTTGTCCCAATTTCGGTACAAAAATTACCAATAAATTACATCAATTGTCCTAAATGTCTTCTAACTCTGTCCCAAAATATGTCCTTAGATGTGTCCTAAAAATGCACCTAGGGTTTATGATTAGGGTTAGGGTTTAGAGTTTAGCAGATCCAGAACGCTGTGGAAAATTGGTGGTGGATATTTAACTCTGGGGACGACATGCATTTTTCCATAGTACTCATTTCGAAATCAGCACCATGGAGTATGAAGGCCACAACTACGTGATCAAGTCGACGAACAAGGCGACTGGTGTCGTTTACTATGTTTGCCAGAAGTTCCGCAAAGGATGCCAAGCCCGGTTGACCGTTCGCAAAAAGTCTTACTCCTGTGGCGAAATTCTGCCCTCCTGTGTGCTGGATGTCCGCCGTGAGATGCGCCAGCTTTTGATAGATCAAGCGAAGCAGCACGTGTCTGATGCCCCGTCTGCAATCTGGGGCCGTATCATGGCTTTTCTGCGTGAAAAATATCCAACCGACGGACTGAACGCCATCCCCAAGCAGCCAGCCGTCAATTCCATCAAGAACTCGCGCGCGCAAATGTACGGCAACGACTCTTTTCGCGCCATTGAATCGCCGGAGGTGCGATGTGTCAGCACCTCAGATTCACGGTCTTTCTTGCAATTCAACGTGGTTCTATCGTCCCAGAAGAGTCAGAGCCGGCTGATCAGTTTTGGCCATCCAGATTAGGTGCGCTTGCTTCGGTTCCCCAAGATCAACCTTTTTTTAAATGGGGCCTTCAAAGTGGCACCTGTGAATTTCAGCCAGTGTTTGATATTCATGATTTATGACGCCAGTGTGGATTTGTATATTCCGGTGCTCTACGTGCTTGTGACCGGAAATGATCAAGACACATACTGGAATGCATTGAATCTTGTTATTATCCAATCCGATCGGCGCCTCGACCCCGACACAGTGACCTGTGATTTTGAGTTGGCCCTTGTGAATGCGGTTCAAGAGCAATTTTTAGTCAAGATCGTAGGCTGCTTGTTTCATTGGAAACAGGCACTACGGAAGAAAATGATTGCCATCGGCATTCCTATTGAGCAAGTCAAGGACGCCATGAGCCCAGGTGAGCCGGGCTCACCAATGCAGGGAATACGGTACGTCAGAAGCATCGTGGGTAAGCAAGGAGTGAAGGGAAAGTGGGATCAGTTTTGGCGCTATTTTCGTAGCACCTGGTTGGCTCGATTTCCTCCAAGTCTGTGGAACGTCGCTGAGCTGGAGAGTGACAGAATCACCATCGTCAACAGGACAAACAACGCGTTAGAGAGCTAAAATCTTACCTTCTCAGAAAAGTTGTCGTTCTCGACCCTGTTGCTGTCGTTTATGAATGTGTCCAAGCAAGAGTCGCTTCGTTACGTTCAATGGATTGAAGACATCAAACACAGTCGCCAAGAACCACCTGACCATGCTACTGAAGTGACCTTTTTAGTTCCTCAATCATACCACGACTTTGATTAATACTGTACATAAGACAGTGACTGAATTGAAGCTCGTTTTTTATTTTTTTATCTTCGGTCTTTTGGGACAAATGGGACAAAATGGGACAGAATTTAGGACAGAGTATCAGTTCCCCAATGGATTCATTGAGGTACTGCGTGATGTGTATTTCCTTCCTTCTACAAGAGCATTGGGGAAAGAGCAGTACATTCACGGGTTAAAGAGGGCTCGCGAGGTCTGCTGGAGGCTCGGGCCATGAGCCGGGAAGACGGAGGACCGTGCGAGGACAGCCCCACCCAAAAGAGCCCGTGAATGTACCGCGTAGGGAAGCCTACGTGAGCATAGAGAGGTTAATAGCAGGAGCGTGCGGTAAGAGTAGTTGCAGTAAGGGGCGGGCGTGTATAGCTGTACGCACCCATTGCCTCCGAGTCGGCACGGTCACCTGCCGGAGTCTGGCCGCGGAGGAATGGCCGAACGAGCAGCGTCCTCAAGACGGCCAGCGCCTGGCCGTATAGGATTGGTCGAGTGAGCAAGGTCTCCGACCATAGAGACTGGACCGGATTGATGGCAAGTGCTGCATGATGCGAGCGGCTTCCGGAGAGGCTCACGTCGACGTCCTTAGTGGGCAGGAGGCGGATGCAGCGGTGGTGGCCGACCTGATGGAGCAATGGACAGCAGCGCGCCCGCGCACGGATTCGCCTCCGCCCGGTTCTACTAGACTGCACGCTCAGCGCGTGAGCAACCCCCCCCCCTAAAAGGGTAGGGAAGTAGGTGGTAGGAAAAGCGAAGGCGCAGAGCGAGGAGTTAGTAGCCCGCTTCAGCTGGCCATCGAGCGCAGACAAGCGCGGCCGAGCTGGTGGACGTGGCAGCGCTGACCCGTTGGCTGGCGCTCGTTTCCGCTAATGACTGCTCTAATCTATATAACCTACTGCCGCGAGGAACCTTTCCACCTTGCGGCGGCAGGATAAAACCTCGGGCTGCGCACTGTCGTGGACGGACTTGGTCTGAATGCTCTTTCCTCCCAGGAAAACTCATTTCCCCTTCACTTGGAAGTCATTGGAAAATACTACTGCCAAACTTCCGGAAACTCACTCACTTCAGAGCCCCCTTATACTCAAAGCAGTTAAAAGCTTCGTGTTCTATCAACATAACAGTGAAGACTACAGTATTGGCGGCAATTTTCGTAAAAACTATAAGCAGTATTTAAATGTTGGCACAGACTTGACTCAATGGCATCTCCCACCACGACACGTTTGCTCTTTTCGATTCATCCATCATATTGTGAGTTCTACACAAAATTTCCAAACCGGGTCGAATCAATCGCCCTTTTCAAACCGCCCCACAATCGCCCAGCCCAGGTTATCCGTTAAGTTCCAACCACCATAGGCAGGGGTTTGGGCGTCTGGCGATTTGCGGAGGTTCGCTCAATCGCCCACGTTCGGCAAATTTGGGTCATATAGACAAAGGAATGTTACCGGTGCGTGTAAACTACATATATTACTTGCGCATGCGTGAAAGATACCCACCATTTCACCATGGAACGGCGGACCCACGCGCTTTCCGCTCTGCTGCATCCGCCGTCGCCTCGTGAGTATGAGGAGGCCTCGTCTATAGACCTACCGGTAGAGAACCCACCGGCCAAGAAGAAGACCAAGTGCCTGGCCTCCAACAGTCTACGCTGCAAACTCTACCGCGACCAGAAGCAGCAGTATGAGGATAGTCTCGTGACCAAGATCGCACTGCTCAAGCAGGAGACAGCGACACTGGAGCGTGGACTATGGCATGAGAAGACGCTGATGCTGAGGCATGTGTCGTTGGGCTCAATTGACAAGATCACGCGCGAGTTCTTTGCGCTCTTTGAGTACGGCCTCCCTTCTCGAGCGCCATTGCCCATGAATGAGGGGCTTTCCATCAGCCAAATACAGCGGATTCAGCAGGCGAACGACCGCGTGCGCTCTCAAGAAGCCTTCCTGCATCACATGATGGACTCTCAAGTGGCTATAGGGCCGCTCAAGGGCATCCAGTCCTTGATAATGATGACCCGCAAAGCCACAACGGCCTTCGCCAACGTTCGCAAGGTGCTGCTCTCGCTCGAAGTCATCGGATCAGAGGAGAGTCCTGTGGTGGTCGCAAGAGCCGTGACCTACTCGATCATCACGCGAGAGTCTTTCCAGATCTACTTTCCTGGTGTCGCCTTGGACAATGAGCTCATCCACAAGTATCTCCACACGCCGCTGGCGATTGACAACACGATGACGTTCCAGTTCACAAGCGAGGGCCGCGTGGAGGCCATCTCGATGGAATCCAGCTTCATCGTCGGAATGATCAAGTCTGGGTGGAGCATGGCCGACGCATCCCGAGCTCTGCCTCACATTGGTGTTCCAAAGGCACTGGAAGATCACGTGGCTTCGAAGTTGAGACAGCGGAGTTTGTCCCACACAAGCAACAAACCAAGTGCGAGTCTTGTGCCATCGTACCCTTCACGGCATTTGTTGCTTGCGCTGGTTCAAGAGTGTTGCACGCTCTTTGAGATCGGAATGGAGGAAGCACCGCCCTCATTCATAGCAACAGTAGATATTAAAGCCAAGAAGGCATTTCTCCATCGAGTGCTGGATACGAATGTAGCTTTTGAAGATGTCGATGGTGTTGAAGCAGTGGTCCGACTCTGGCTGTACGTTGCAGATGCGATGGCCAATGTGCGCAAACAGATCACGAATGTATCGATTGTTGGTGATGAAGACGCTCCGATCCTGATTATTCAGATGAAGAACGAGATTTCCAGTGAATTACTCTCGACCATGATTTCCCAGGCGAATCCTTTGAAGCAGGATACAACGCTATATTGTTTCTCCAACGCACGCTTCCATTTCACTCAAGATACACGCGTTAGCTTCTGCAGCTTTGACAGCGGTTGCTCCGATGCGCTTCAAGCAGCTGGAATGGGACTTGAAGAAACCAGCCGAGTTCTTCAATGGATCAGCTCAATACACAAGTCTGCTGTTGCTTCTTCCGGAACATCGCAAGGGCGATTGGCTGCTGACACCCAACTTGCTATAGCTACAGATTTCTCGAGGGGGATTCCACAGGACACTTCTTCAAAGCGTGCACCTAAATCAAATCGTGAACGCGGTCAGGCTTTCAGACTTCGCCGGAAGAGGCATCATGTCGAACTCCAGGGATCAATTGATCAACTCCGAACGACTGTATCGCAATTAAAAGCGCGAGTCAGTCAATTGGAGCAAGGAGGCATGGAATGAATCTTGGATGAATGATCAACTCGACGATTTCAAAGGCACCCAGACAAGTTCAAAAGGACGAGCTGAAGGGTTTAGAGACGCTGTGAATACAAAATCATACTACGTAGTATTCCATTGCATTGCCCAGCAAAGCATGAGTGTTGTCCTAGTGCAGAGCTGAAATCGTCGGAAAAAGACTGGCAATCTTGCATAATTTTGTCTGAGGCAGTTCGAACAAGCTACAAGTATTAAGCCATTCAATCCAGGGATTACTCCTGCGTGAGCGGCGAGATCACAAGCATCATTGAAGCCGTCTTGTAGCGTAAACCATCAGACTTTGTTCTGAACTTGTACATTTATTTGGGAACTGCATTTGCTGAAGCGATCTCCGTTGTTAGTTGTCGTGTACTTTGCAAATAAATAAATCAATCAAATCGATTCAGCTACAATATTTTCGGTTTATTGTTCGGACTGACTTAGGATCGATTGTAGAGAGAGTCCGACCATCTTGTGCCGGCGGTTCTTCGGTAATATCCATTAGAAGACGAATTGCGGTGGTTAGAACCAGAATTATTCCGATACGAGCTCTTGCGCGGAGCAAGATACTCTTCAAACGCTTTACGATGCCTACAAAATCAAGTAAAATCTCGTGAGAAATATATTGTATCAGCAAAAGCAAAATGGAGCACGCACTCTCTTGTGAGTCGCCCAAATTCTTCATTGCTCGCCGCTGCCCTCGCCATATTCCTTGATAATCGCGTGTATTTAGGCCGTGTTTCTCCTGTTGGATTGCGTTGCATTGCGATATTAATGGTGATTTTGATCGCCTCTTGAAGCGCGTGCAAATCTTCCATTGTCACTGTGTGCTTATATCGGCGGCTCTGTTGTTCGCGAATGAACGCCAATGGATTATGGAGTTTTGCTATGTGGCTTACTATTCGGTCATTCTGAGTACGCGCTGGCAACGACCGGATCTCTCGAGAAAAGGCCAGGCAACGAACAAACACAGACACTCGGCTTTCTGTGTGCTGCAGCTGCAGATACGAAGTCGCCACGTCCACCAAACTGCTCAATTGCGTCTGAAACCTGGCAAACCACAGCTGAAGGTTAAGTCTGCAACAAAAGCAGCGAGCTCATTTAGGAACACAGACCTTGAAAATACAGCTTGCAAGGCTTGGTGCTTGGTGCCCACAGAGTAAAGACCGAGTTTACTTACGCTGCGACAAGAGGCTTCAACTGAGCGTTGACGTTTTGTGAGTCCTCCATTGCGTCGAGGAAGTAGAGACTCCATTTACGTGAGGCTTGTCTATGACTGACTATCAGGTGAATGGATATCTCGACGGCATCAGCGAGTTCCGTCCAGTCGATCTTGAACTGCTTTGGTTTGGCAAACTTGGCTTGAATTAGAAGATCCAAAAGCCCCCCAAGTCTATCAAATCGAGTATCGGACGAATGCAGCGACTGGATTCCTTTTGCTTTAGCAAGACATCGCGCAGATGCAATCGTGGTTTCTTCTTCTTCGCCTGTGGTTGTTGCTGAAACTGCGCTTTGATCACCATCAGCTGCGAATTCTCTGTTGCTAGCCGCTGGCGTTCTTTGTTCCTCTAGAGAAGAATGGACTTCGCCTTTTCTGACGGAGGCAGCTGGTTTCTCTGTGTTCACTGCAACCACGCTGTTATAATACTGACTCAACTCGATTCGATGCCTACATCCATAAGACACGTACACATCCTCTGTTAGTTTGATCACCACGACCAAGCCAAACAAGGGTCAGTCGCTTGCGCTGCAATAAGAGGCTCTAGTCGCGCGTTCGTCTGCTCCGCTTTCTCCAGCCACGTGAGGAAGTAGTGGCTCCATTTCAATTCCAAATCTCGGTCTCTGATGATCAAAGCGACAGCAATTCCTATGGCCTCAGCCAGCACTGCCCAGTCGGACTCGCGTTGCTTGTGATCGGGGCACATGGCTGCTACCAGATAGTTGAGGAGGCGCATGAGCCCAGTTGCAGGCGAGAGCATGGATCGGACCTCTCTCGCAAACGAAAGGTATCGCTCAGGCGTCATGACGGAGCCTTCTCCTTTGGCTGTAGTTGTTGCTGATAGCGAAGGAGAACGAACTCTGGTCTTTTTGCTGTTGGCAGCAGCCGATTTCTCTTCGGTGTCTGAAGTCTTTGGCGCTAGATCAACTGTTTGAGTAGAATTACTGTCGGATGCGTTCGTTTGAGGCCCATTGACGTGTGCAGATGCCGTATGCAGGTCTGCCTTTTCCCGCCTGCGCTTGATCCTACCAGATCCTACACAAGCGACAGTCATTTAGACCAGAGAACGGATTCCGTCTTGCAAGCGAGCTCTTACCACTGCTGGTGTCGCAGTCTTAGTTATGGCTGACGCCAATTCTAGTTGCAGCGCTTGAACGGCATCCAGCAGTTGCTGGTTCAGGAGCTGCTGGTGCGATCCAGAGCGACCTGTTGTACGGCGTTCTCCACCTCACGCAGTCGCTCGAGCGCCAGCTTTGCCTGCTTGAGTGCATGACGGACGTCCTGCAGCTCACTCTGCAGCTCACTGTTGCAGCCTGGCTCCAGATCTCTTGCATGGCTGCGCGTTAGAATGGCTTCGTACACGTCCGCCATGGTCATGACAGACTGGACTCTTGTGATTGGCTACAACGGCAGGCATACAAAAGGCAAGGTAAATAGTCTCTTATGACAAAGGACACAGCTGAGATGTCAGCCTATTACTGCGAATGAATCCTACGTGATGACAATCTACTGAGTCTATGCCACTGCGCAGCCTGGGCGCTCGGTCGTTGGCGCAGGCGTCAGGGCCGGTGTCTCACTCGGAGTCTCCGTTGGGGCTTCAGTTGGTGCAGGGGTCTCACTGGATGCAGGGGTCTCAGACGGAGCAGGCGTCTCACTCGGAGTCTCAGTCGGTGCCGGTGTCTCGCTCGGTGTCGGTGTCTCGGTGTCTGGTGCCGGAGTCTCAGTGGATGGAACTGGGGTCTCCGTCGTGGGAACTGGAGTCTCAGTCGGCGTAACAGTGGTCGGTGCTGGGGTCATGGCTGGTGCGTACGTGAGGATGGACGTGGCGTTCAGAGTCTTGCAGCCGTAGACTCCAGTGGCCACGAGGCCGCAGTAGGAGCCGTAGGGCAGACCTTCCTGG
>JAADXR010000554.1:0-19390 GCA_023337935.1 Elongisporangium anandrum
AGAGTCACCACGGTTTCTCGCTCACGTAGTGCATCGCGCAGAACAAGCTAGACACGTATTCCACTATCCAGCTCGTGAACTTCCTGCGCTAAATGCCGCTGGACAACGTGCCCGTGCACCAAGGTCGTCGCGCGTCTGGACGAGAAGCACGAGGCGTTCCTCAAGCCCGTGCTGCTGGACGATACGCTCATGTACTGCCTCGACTGCGACGACAGCGACGTCAGTGAAGACGAGGAGGAAGAGAAGGCGGCGGCGTAGGAGGAGACCAAGCTGAGCGAGCGTGCTCAGAGCCAGCAGACAGACCGCAGAGACATGACCGTCCGTCTGCAGAGCGAGAATCAGGAGCTCAAGGCGCAAGTGCTCAAGTACTCAGTTCTGGTGCACACGTTCGTTGGTGAAGACGACAAGACGCCTGTACAGGAGACGGCGGACAACGACACGTACTACTTCAACTCGCACAAGCAGGTCGGCATTTACCGTGAGATGATCACGGGCATCATCCATACGAGCGGCTTCCACAACGCGCTCATCAACACCACGGAGCTGTTCAAGGGCAAGGTGGTGCTGAACTTCAGCTACTGTACCGGCATCCTCAGCATGCTTGCGGCCCACGGGAGCCGCCAAGTCATCAGCATCGCAGAGAGATCAACAACGGCGCACGCGAGATCGTGGCGGACAACGACTAAGGCGACGTGATTACAATCCTGCACAGCAACTCCAATACAGATCGATATAAAGCGTATATTGTGCACAATTATTGACTGATTCGATTGTCTTTGGCATATTTTCTTAGAATGTTTACTGCAGTGGACCATTGCAACTGTTTTTTTTTTCGTGAGTATCCTCGCGTGCGAGCCCGTGGAGGAAGTGTACGCGGACTTCTGGTACTGCAACGCCACAGGCGTGTATCCAGCAACGTAACGGCGACAACGCCAACTTGGATACGACGTCTCATCGCGGAGATGGTTGCCACGACCAATACGCAAGAGACGATGCTGAACTCGACGGACTCAATCTTCATGGAGATGACTTTGATCCTCTGCTAGAGTACGTGTCACTGCTCAAATCCATCTCGGTCGTGAGTGTGCTTACGTACGGAGCCGACCTGTGAACAACACAAGGAGCGAGCCATGCATTGAAAGAATGCGTTTCGAGCACCTGTGGACATTTGTGATTCTGTTTGGCTTCGGGTTTGGAAGAGTGTAGGGCAGCTCACTAACGCACTCAACAATGAGAAGGCAGCTCAATAAAAGCAATAAATCGCGTTTGGTATCGTCAATCTGCCATGAAGCCTCTTCTGCTGGGCGCTGTTGTTGCATTCAAGCCGCCGTTGATGTTAGTGAGGGCCCACGACAGTCAAGCCGCCAAGCTCGATAGATTATCGTCTGGCTGATGACTGCGGATTTGTAAAGTAAGGATTTCGCCTTGAACGGACTAAACCTGAACGAAATTAGGACATACTCTTACTAAAACAGGTTCTAACGTACTAAAACGGAACTAATTTAGGACATAAAAGCACATCACTCTTGGCATTCACTCCCGATGATTTTCTGTTTTCCACCGAGTTCTAGCTCTCAGCTCAAGCCGCTGAGAGAACAGAAACAAACAGCCCCAGCTGGTCTCAGGATCCAGAGTGACGGTCAGTTTGACCGGATATGGGCAATATTGGAAGTGCTGTTGCAAACATTTCTGCTGCTTCCTGAAGCGACGGAGAACTTCTAAATGAACCCTGCTCAATTACAATTTTCTCGATCTCGTGCATTATAAATCGAAAGTCTGATAGTCGCTTTTGCTGATTATTTGTAGGCATATCGCGGGGGGCAAGACTCCGAAATGGTGGAAGACTTTGACTGGAATTCCCAAACCACCAGAGATGCCACGCGATTTCTATAGAAACCCTAGGAAATGAAAAAGATTCTGGAACACGGTGATGTCGACAGCCATAAGTAAACACGGTTTGCTCTCTATCGTGAACCGATGCATTCTCAGAGCCAGTATTATATTCAGGACCACCATGATCAGAGCTGATAACAGAATAATTAGATCTAGCTTGCTGAAGCAATTGAGGCAGGCCCATACTATCAATAGCAGCTTTGATAGCCGCATCAATAGAACTTTGGGTAGCAATCCCGTGTTCAACCGCACGATTTTCTAAGACAGCATTGATCTCTGCTGCGATTTTTGGCACAACATCTGCAACTGTTGTAGCGACATCACTTAGTTTCTTTTCAACAGCACCAAGAGCAATTAAAATCCCTATATGGGGAGGGACAACACTTGGTCGAATCGAATCTTCTTCGCTAGAAGAGCGACATGCATTTTTCGATCGCAATCGAGTTAAAATTTCTGCGTTCGGAATAAAGTAGAGCTAAACAGAAGATGGTTCCGAGGCAGTGTTCTTTGCAAATAGTCAGAGTGATATTCAAGCGTTGCGACTAGAAACGTGCATACTTGCTTTAATCGTGAAGGCGCAGCCGGAAAGCAGAATTGCACACTGTAGTCCACTTCAGCGTCCACAAGAAGAAAAAATGGCGGCAATACAGCAAATTTTGCCGATTCAAATGGCAGACCGGCAATAAAGCGACCGACAATCATGTCACCAGCGCTTTCGTACCGAACGTATGTATCTTGAACTCCTGGGAGGCTCCATCCTGCTCTCAGACAAATGGAGGATGCATACGGACCAGCAGTAGAGCATCCAGACACAAATGTGGCTGCTCCTTTTCTAGCTGAATGCGAACCAAAGTCTACTGGCTTGTATCCTAATCCATTTAATATTTGTTGCACAGCTGGTAGCTTTAAAACACGACCAAGAATCTTGGCATAGCGATCGTATTGGTTACTTCCAGGAAACAGATAGCTGCTTGAATCAAAACCAAATGGTGCATGATAAATGGCAAGCGATGATATTGGACAAATCTCTGGTATGTATGGATTTGTGTAAATGTGTCGTGCATCGCGTGATCGCTCGCCTTCTTGATCATTTTTCATATGGCCAAACCAAATGGCCAATGCATCTTGGTGCCATTGCACATGTTCATATTGAATTGAAACAGAGTTACCAGCTCTGCACATGAGATTCCACGATATTACCAAAAACAAATGAGCAAAAACGAATTCCTTGCCACTTTGCAGCTGCATAGCTGCACAAACAATACGATAGAGTGAAAATTCGAACGGCTCTTTTCCCTCAACCAACTTGCCGCCACTGCTTTGAATACGACGCGTTACTGTATTCTTCAATCCCTTGAAAAAGATTTTCATCTCAGCTGAGAATTCGACTGGCATGTAAACGTTGTACATGCGATACAAATGAAACAAACACGATCGCATCGAGCCATATACAGATTTGCCTGGTCTTTCACCAGTCGTTTTTCTCAGGGATATTAAAAATCGCTCAAAATACTTTGCTGGTAAATCGAAAAGCGCAATTGGCGGTACAGACTCATGCTCATCCATAAAGCTGCGGATCAACGTTTGCTTGTCCACTTGAGATACCGTTATATATGCACTAAGTGCGATCCAACGAAAATCCAACAAATGCTTACTACCTAGGGTAAATTGCAAAATGTGATACAAATCGAAAATTCTCGCAAAACGTGATACAACTGTTTAAAACACACCCACACAAACAGACAGCGGTAATAAATTCTCGTAAAATACGCGAGAGGAACAAGTACAGTCCTGGTACCTATCCATTGCTATCTGAAATACCTGACAAAACTGTGGATCCCGTTATGCTGGTGTAACTCAGTGGTAGAGTGCTCGCTTTCTACGCGGGAGGTCGGTGGTTCAAATCCTCCCACCAGCAATCAAACCGATCATGGTACTTCGTACTGTGGTTGTCTGTTTCACTGATGCCGGTGCCCCTAGAACAGCGAAAGCAACCAGCCGGCTCTCACTGTGAACAGATTGACCGCCAGTATGTTGAGTACTCAAAGTCGGGTGCCCCTTCTGATTACGGTTCGATGCGCATGAGTGTCTAGAACCCGATATCATAGCGGCCCTAGACATACAGAGGGATATCGTATCTCACACTAAGACAAAGAATCCAAGAATCCAAGAATCCAAGAACACTCTTTTTAGTTACAAAGCTAATGAAATATATATCAAATGAACCTTGTGATCTGCTGGGTGTTTTATGGAGAGCGAGCATGGCATGTCGCTTTGTTGTGGCCGTCAGATTTACCACACCGTCCACACTTGTATGGCTTGCGTGCTGATCCTGAGCCAGTTGTTTCACCACGCGAGCGAATCCGTCTCTTCCTAGGCCGACCTGCTTGTCGAATAAAAGTCGCAGGCAGGATCCGCTGATCTGGTACCAGCGCTCGGTCTTCTGCGATTTCCATTGTGCCCATTCCTGACTGGTAGCTCTCCACTGCGTAGCACGCGCCCACAAGACTAAAAGCCGAGATTATTGAGGTCACAGCCGCCATTGCTGAAAGCATGTGACGACAAGGGATCTTATGTTGCTTCCATGTGTCGCACAAGCATTCCCTGGTAGTAATATTGACACGCCGCTGGGTCAGTGGGCTCTTCACGTGCGCGACGAAAGCGACATCGTCTGTGCTAATCACGACCGAATATTCAGTAGCCTGCTTCAGTTGCGCTTGGACCTTTTTCTCTGCGCGCGGGGTGGTCGCACGGCCTGACTTTGTCCAATTCTCGCACAACTTCAAGCGTGCGTGGCGTTCTCCCATCAGAATTGTAGCGTATGCTTTGAAAAACTCGAATGGGCGGAGCTGTGCAAGAGTCACGGACCAATTGCATCCGCTCACTTCACTGCGGCAATTTATACGCCTAAACGTTCCACCCCTGTTGGCGACGAACACGCTTTTCCCTTCACCGAAAGCTATGTCCTTGATGGCCTCGACAGCTTCCTTCCCCGTAGCCCAGCGCCGAGTCTTTAGTTCCTCTATATCCAAGCGGGTGCTTATCCTGTGCGTGTCCCAACGCTCAAGTGCCACGACGGCAACGCTTCTCCACACGCTATACTTGGCATATTGAAGTTTCATCTTGAAGCCATCTCGCGTATTTTACGAGAATTTATTACCGCTGTCTGTTTGTGTGGGTGTGTTTTAAACAGTTGTATCACGTTTTGCGAGAATTTTCGATTTGTATCACATTTTGCAATTTACCCTACTACCTATGAATGAATAAAGGAGCACAAAAAGATGAGGCGAGTACAGAAGTACCGTCAATCTGGGTCATCAACAGAGTTTGGACAAGTTGTATTGGCGGTCCCACGGATGAGCCCAGCTCCGGCCGCCCAAGTACGAGGGCAATCCAACTTCATTTGGAATTTGGATCCGCCATATCAAGCGGATGACCATGCAAGAGCAATCGGAAGTGAGTTGGGCTGAGCCTGCGCAGCCATGCGCGCTAGAAGATGCCGGTGCTGGTGGCGCCATGATGAGTCTGTTGATGGACGTCACACCGCCGTCTGCAAGTATGAGCGAGTCTTCCTTCACTGCCAGGCGTCCAAGCAGCAACGATGAAGAGGCCAAGAAGGCCAAACGCCGTGAACAAGTGCGCCAGGCATCCAGTAGACGTCGAGTCAAGAAGAAAGACGAAGAAGCATTCCTCGCCAATCGCATCGAAGCCGTGCACGGCCAGTTGCAATTGCTGTCGCGCAACCCCGAGGAAGAATGCTTTGCGCTCATGAACTGCACGTCGGAAGAGAAGCTGCTCCAGATCTACGAGCAAAAGCTGGAAAACATTCGGAAGTTGCGTCGCGAGAACCAGCAGGTGGCTCAGCTATTGAGATCCAAGCCGACCAACTTGATGCAGAGCAGTCTGGGCCCTGCCTTGGCCTCGAACTTCAGCGCCATGAATGGGTGCGACCCCATGGAGTATCTGCCCGCCGGTGTGCCCATTGTCTTAGATGTCTCGACCTCCCGTGAGCTTGTGACACGAGCGATCAGCGAGATCCAGGATTTCGGCCCGACTCCTGGTTTGCGGACGCAGCTCGTTTACGATCTAGGCTGGAAGATCCAGCTCTGGCCTGTAAATGCCTGTATGCATGCGCTCGGCGTTCGGTCATGTAATTTGGACGTCGAACGTGCTGTGAATGCCACGTGGGAACTGCTCACGTCGCCATCGCCTGAGAAATTCAGGAAAGTTTTCCCGGAAGTCCACTTTCTCCGCGTAAGTGGCTTGGATCTTGATTTCATTGGACATTCGCCACTTACGTTTGCTTCTTCCTCTTGCAGGTCTTGCAGCGCGTGACGGACGACATTGTGGTCATTCAACGTCTGGCCTCAGTTCCTTCAGACTCTCGACCACGCGAGTTTCTATCGCTCGCATTTCGCCAGCGCATTGGCTCTTCATTCTTCATCGGTCTCAAGACGCTGCCGACGACGATGCTGCACCAAGAAATGAATCCGCGATGCATCCGTGGCGAAGAGCTTCGCGGGTGGATGTTCAGCCTCAATGCCACTTCGAATGAGCCAGAATGGCCACGGAATGTACGTCTGATCAGTGTCTACGACATCAAGGGCAACGGCAGCAAGCAGCTCTGGGACGATCTGGCGAACGACGCCATCGCCAACATGCGTCGTTGGGAGAGCGAAGCTACGGACTTCTCTGTCTCGACTGAGCCCATGTTGAAGTGAAGCTATGTGTGCCAGTAAGCTATGGTGCATTGCAAAAATCGAAGTCTTGTATGCATGTTGCTGCCGTTGGTCAGTGTGATCTACCGTACAATTCTGTAAATGTGAGATTGATAATTGAACCAAGATCTGCTTTTGTACGTACATTTTTCGAAGCCATGAGCGTTGATGTGTATGAAGGTCTTTCGAAATAGAGTGATGTACGTAAAATTATAAGGACAGGTGCACAATTACCCAGCAACCGCGTCAAGTACCTCACTCGACTGGCGTTCGCACGAATCTGATTGGACCAAAGTTGGCTTACTTCGAACAAGAAAAATTATCTACGCACGATTGACGGCACAACTCCGAAATCGTAGCATGGAGCCAATAGCTGAGTTGCCAATTTGGCGACTACGCGACCCATGGATCCAGCTCCGAGTGAGCCTCAAGCGTCGAAAGAGGAAATACGTCGTGCGAAAGCGAAACAGAACGCGAAACGCCAACGAATGAAGAAGAAACGCGAGAAGATCTACACGGAAGCGCGCATTCAGGCTGCTCTCAGTACCCGATTGCTGGAGGAATCCAGACTGAGGTGCATCTTTTCCCATTGGTACCAAGCATTCGTTGGCGACGGAAAATTACTGGAAATGTTGCATCAAAGGCGAGTTCGCTATGACGCGGAAAATGCGCGAGTCAAGCTTCAGCTTCAAGATGCAATTGCCCACATTGATCGCTCTCAGTGCAATTTCCTTGTGCCACCATCGCGTTTAACATTGAGTCTGCATCGGGTTCAGTTGTTACCACGTGCTCCTGTTGATATCGAGACATGCAGAGAACTGGCAAACTTGGCATGTGAAGAACTCGCCAATTTTGTTCCTTCCCGGGGCGAACGGACGCATTTCGTGCCTTTCCAGGGCTGGAAAATCAACGTGTGGAACTCTGGCGATTGCAATGTGAGCGTTAAAGGCAGCCTCGCCGTCAACTGGAATCCTGAAATGGCCATGTATACAACGTGGGAGATCCTCACGTCGCCGAGCAGAAGCCTAGGAATTCTATTGGATATTCCTACCGACGAAGTAATGCAGGTGTGGTTTGATATATGTTTATTTTTCATTTGGAATGTACGCCAAATTCTGAAATGCTGAGAGAACAGGTCCAGCAGTTTCTTTCGGGCGACCTTGCGGTAGTACAGCGCCTTGTTCAGCCGCCACCGGGCTTGTGCTCTGAGTCTCGAGAGCCGCGAGAGTTTGTTTCGGTGCTTTTTCGTCGTCACATTGGATCAACATTCCTCGTTGGTATGAAATCTCTCCCCACAACGACACAGGCTGGATACAGCTATCCAATGCACCTACGTGGCCAAGAGCTACGTGGTTGGATGTTCACGGCTGAGTTGGATCAAAACTTGCCAACTCCAGTGATGGCTGAAGTCGTGAGCTCTGTTTCTTTCAGATGCCCTTTCGATAGGAAGGTCTTGACTGGATTAGCCAATGTGGCCATCCACAGCACGATCGAGTGGGAGCACAAGATCACGCAGAGCTGAGCTTGATCCTGTTCTCGTCGTGATTTGAGTTGTTGTTGAGTTGGTTCTATTACTTTTTGAAAGTGTAGTTCCAATTGAACTCACCACATCTGTTTTCATGTGCAATCGATCTCCTTGCTTTCATTCATTCAGGCTGCAATGCTAACTACTGCAGAGCTTAATCGTTTGCCTCGTATACCTCTGCATGCGTCATAAATATTATCCCATTCGTTCTCTGCTGTAGCTTTGCTTGTTTATCTGCTGCTAGCACTCTCGGGGTCTTCGTATGGTAATCTGCCCACCGCGAGCTTGCGATATTTATCAATGAGCTGGCCTGTGGTCTGGTCTGTTGGTGGTTGAAACTGCACAGGCTTCCTCTCACGCGGAGGCTTGTACACGGTGTTCTGGTATCCTCGCTCCTATCCATCGGCATGCAAGACAGTTTTGCATAAGCACTAGCAGACCAGTTTCTAGAAACCCTGCAGACGTACCAGTTCCTCAAGTGCTTGTGTCTTCGGGTCCACTGGTTCATTGTATGGATCTAACATTTTCTTGCGCAGCTTCGGTGACGAAGACTTGAACGCGCTTTCAATTGAAGAGGATCCAGACGTTTGATGCCTGGATTTCGTCGGTGTCAGAAGCTCTTGTAGCTGCATGATGCTCATGCCTGCCTTCATGGTGTTGGCTCTCACGTGAGGAGGCTTACTTGATGAAGTCATGACTGTATTCGTCAGTGGATCGTACATTCTCGCAGCAGACTAGACAAAGCAAGCCATGGTGTCAGCATCCACGACTGAAGCATCCATGTCCATCACAGATTGTGCAAACAGCGTACATGTGGTCGATGGCCAAAGGTCACGGGCTTGGTCGTGAGCTTATGACTGGTGGTCAGACACATTGAAGCACACCATGAGAAAAATTGGAGTCCGATCCAAGCGATACAAACCATGAGCAAGGCACCCGTATTGGTGGAACGCTGGTGAGTTCGCGACGTCTCTGCCGCGCGTGGGGACAGTAGTCACGCCAGTTGGTGGACTCAACACGTTCGCCACTGCCCTGTCGCTACGCTGCCGCATGCCGCCCGGATCGACACTCACGACCGATGGCTGGGGGAAATGCAGCGGCTGGTAGCTTGCAGCTGGGGTGATCGACGTAAACTCCGGCCGCACGCGGGGCGAGAAGCCCGAACTCGCCATCAAATCGGCCGTCTGGTTGATAAACTAATGCAACCGATTGGCGTCAAGGCGTCAGTCACTCCACAGACGACGCGTCATACTTGTTCCACTCACACTGGAGTGGTTGTGTGGGTTTTCCTCCGTGATCCGCATGGGGTTCTTGATTGTGTGCGCGTAGAAGCGAGGGTTCTAACAGGATAGCGTTGGTCACGCTTAGGCGTGATTAGTGCTTCTTCACACAGACACTCACCTTGTTTAGGTTGAGCAGTTCGTATTCATCTGCGAGTTGGCGCTCTTCACAGAACGGGTTGGCGTCACTCGGCAGCCGCGGCACGCGGATGCGCTTGCGTGTGTTGTGCGAAGCCACGGGCGCCAGCAGATGCGGCCGCTCGCGATGGAACTGCTTGAGCTCCTGTAGCATCATGCGCTCTCGCTGCTGGGCGCGCATCCTTTCGTCCCCATTCTCCTGCTGCAGCGCCGGCATTTGGTTCCTGATCAATCAATCCTCCCTGTCTTCCCTATTTTTATCAGATTTGTGGCCGAAAGGTTACGTCCGTGTCGTGTCTCAATCGTGAGGGGCGCCGCTTTGGACTGGCCACTTGAATAAAAAAACTCACACAAAGTGAAGCCAAAAGAAAAGAAGAACGCAAGCGGATCCGCCTGTTCCCCGTGCCCTTCCTCTGGCAGCTGGCAAGGGTTGGTCGTTCCAAGACCAGCAGTTGAAAAATTGGCCTGAAACAACCCTTTCGTTAGTAAGCCAGCCCTTGCTAGGGCTTTGGTTCTCTGATTGTTCTTCTGTGTAAGAGAGCGGGTACGGTGGGCTGGCTGGGTGGGGTCGGGGGCCGCCAGCAGCCAGCCGAGGGACGCGTCAAAGTCTTCTTTCCGCACGGCACGCAAGCGACCGCACGCGCCGCAACACCTCCACACCCGCCCATGCCTGTGGCCGACGTGTCATCGTCGGCAGGCGGACGATACAGCGACTCGGCGCTGCCGCCGACTAGCAAGTGCGATCCGGCCTTCGAGCTGCCCGAGCACGAGTACAGCGACACGCGCCACAGCCTCGTCTCCTTCGATGTGGCGCCCAAAGCCGACGACGGACGCGGCCCCCGCGTTGGCCACCGCGAGAGCTGCGCAACGGACGCCAGTGGCTTCGAAGCGCTCGAGTACTGGACGCTCGATTATGAAGAAGATCTGCAGCAGGAGCCAGAGCATCAGCTTCTGCACGACAACAACAGCGAGGATGCCCGCGCAAGCATGACGCCGACATGCTCGGGCTTGATGCAGGACGACCCGTACTACGGCATCTCCATTGACGTGAACAACCACTCGATCAACAACCAGGGCGTCGTCATGTACCACGTCGACATCAAGGGCCCCCAGGGCCTGCTGTCCACATACACCATTCGACGACGGTATCGCGCGTTCAAGAACCTGTACAATGAACTCAGCCAGCTCATGGTCGAATACGCCGCGAAGAAGGCTGCCGCTTCGGTTGCGGCCACCATGGGGCCCGGATCCTTCTCCGGCGTCAATGTTCCTTGGAGCCCACACAGCCAAGCCAAGCCTCCGGTCTCGGCCTCGGCGTCGCTGGTGTTTCCGACTCTTCCAAGCGCCGGCGTCTGGAGTTATTTAAAACGGCACGACGCTCGACTAGTCGAGCAGCGCAAGAAGCGCTTCCAGGAGATTCTGCGGATCGCCATCCGGCATCCGGCGACCAAACGCAGCCCCGTACTCGACACTTTCCTGAGCGTCGCGCCCAGCGAAATCTCTCAGCGAGGCTCGTCCTACGTCTCTCTGCAGGACTACAGCGTACCCGTGTTCGACCGCCAGCGCGAGTCGGTCGAGCGCAAGCAGCGCAAGTTGCGTGTGCTGGAAGGCCGTCGCCAGGTCCCCATCCCAGAAGTCAACAGCAACCAAGACAACTAGTAGAACTGGGACGCCCAACCGATCGCGTACGATGCCCAAGCAGCCCTATTTCGATGACGCCGTCGCCTCCGTCTGCCCCCCTTCCACAACATCGTTTTGCTTTATATCTCCACTCCCCGCCACCATCCGTCGCCACTGAACGCCGGCCGTCCCAGTGCCTTCGATCAGACGTTTCCATGGGATGGTAACCCTCCATTACGTAGCCAGGAAGCGTAAACAACAAGTGTAACCTTTAGTCCTTCCCATCCGCCATTCTTGATGCCACATGCAAACCTTATAATATGGTGTGCTTGCACATATTTTAGAGGGTCATGAATGGATACATACTCGAATACAAGCTCGCTTTTGGTGGGTTTAGTGACGCTGTCATTGGGTCGTGGGCTCGGCACTCAATCGAGGGAGAGGCGCGCATCCTCCCTCCACAATCACACAACCGGTCATCACAAAAAAACCTCAAAGGTAACCCACACATACTGAAAGCAAGTGAGATGACGCGGTTACGACAGGTGTAACTTTCCTACGTGGCGGGACTGAAAGTACCCCTCCCACTTCTCCTCTTTCCTTTCCGCTCGAAAGCAATTGCGCGCACTCGGACGCCACGATGGAGGGCGCGCGCGTGTACATTCCGGACGACAAGCTCGTGTGGGTTCCGGCCACCGTGCTCAGCATGGAAGCTGACGGCAAGCGCTTCCTCGTGCGTGTTGAGCCGCTACCTGCGTCGCCCGACCAGGACGAGGACTCGCCTTACGGCGGCTCGCGAGCATCGTACCAAGCGGACGTCGAGCGCTGGGTCGATCTGCACGATGACGGCATGCCGAGCTCGCTCCCCCTGCAGAACAGCGATGCTGACATTCAAACGACCGTCTCCAAGCGCCGTCAGTCGGCTGTGCTCGTGCTCCCGCAGACCAAGCACGATGGCGGGATCATCGCTGTGGGCGCTGAAGATATGTGCGAGCTGAACCACTTGCATGAGCCAGCTATTGTGTACAATGTGCGTGCTCGGTTCTTTGCCAAGGCGCCATACACGTACACGGGTAAGATCGTCGTGGCGGTGAACCCATACCAATGGATCAAGTCGCTGTATTCCGATGAGCTCCGCGATCTGTACTCGACGCACGCGTGGGATGAACTGCCGCCGCATGTCTACGCCACCAGCGCAGAGGCGTTCCACAACATGAAGAACCACAAGATGCCGCAGAGTATCCTGGTTAGTGGTGAATCTGGTGCTGGCAAGACCGAGACCGTGAAAATCATGATGGAGCACCTCGCAAGTATCTCCATGTCCATCACCAAGGAACTCGCGCATAAGCAGAACCAAGTGCATCCGCAAGATGGCATGGAGAGCATCGTGGAGCGCGTCTTGAAGAGTAACCCGCTGCTGGAAGCGTTCGGCAATGCTAAGACCATCCGAAATGACAACTCGAGTCGATTTGGCAAGTTTACGCAACTGCAATTCAACACCGACTACTGCCTCATTGGCGCAGAGTGCCGTCACTACCTGCTCGAAAAATCTCGCGTCATTGCGCAGGCGCCTGGAGAGCGAAATTACCATATTTTCTACCAGCTTGTGAGTGCTCAGCAGCAAGAGTTTGGTTTCGATGAAACTACTAGCCCCAAGGAATTTCTATATTTGCAAGACGAACCTCTCATGCTTGATGGACAAACCGATCTGGAGCGATATCAAGTCACGCGCGATGCTCTCTCCACCATCGGTGTGCGTGACGATGAACAGAACGAATTATTCCGAGCGTTGGGCGGTATTTTGCGCCTTGGACAGTTAGAATTTGTGCCTTTGGAGTCTGACAAGGATGATGCTAGCCAACCATTAGCGTCAGTGGAAGAGCAGGAATTTGCGAAAGATGCCTTGTTGCAAAAGCGTGTGGAAAGCCAGAAGCGTGAAATCCAGCGATGTGCTGACCTATTGGGCGTGGAGGTTGCTTCGTTATCACAGCAATTGTGCAGCCGAACGGTCAAGGCCCGCCAGGAAGTTTATTGCGTTCCGCTTTCTGCACTTCAAGCGAATAATAACCGTGATGCGCTGGCGAAGGAGGTTTATGCGCGACTTTTCGCGTATCTTGTTCATCGTGTTAACAGTAGCATTTCTGGTGCAGCAGCTGCGAATACGCCATCATATCTCCACATTGATCTTTTGGATATTTTTGGCTTTGAATCCTTCAAAAGGAACAGTTTTGAACAATTCTGCATCAACTTTGCAAATGAAAAATTGCAACAAAAGTTTACGCTAGATGTGTTCAAGACAGTACAAGAAGAGTATGAACAAGAAAATGTTGCGTGGGAATTTATCAAGTACCGTGACAACCAAGATATGCTCGATCTACTTGAAAACTCGATGGGCTTGATGGCACTCTTGAATGAAGAATGTGTTCGTCCCATGGGCAGTGACTTGTCGTTTGCGTCCAAGATTGTATCGTTGCACGAAGGTCATCCGCGTCTTGAAAAAGCCCGCTTGAGCAAGGCTCATTTCGTTCTTCATCATTATGCTGGCCCCGTTACTTATGACGCCATCGGTTTTGTGGAAAAGAACAAGGATTCGCTGCAAAGTGATCTCCTCGAACTCTTAGCGAAAAGCTCCAACGGACTCATTGCCGGCATGTTTGGATCTCAAGCGAGCAACAATTCGTACTCCTCGGATGCAGATCTTGCAGCTGCCTATGCAGCAGCGATGTTTGAAGATGGACGCCGTAGTACTGTTGGGCGCAAAACAACAAGCTTCATGCAGGAGACAGTGAGCTTTAAATTCAAAGCACAGCTAGCGCTGCTCATGAGCGACATTTCCAGCACAGAAGTTCATTACGTGCGTTGTATCAAGCCCAACTCCTCAAAGAGTCCGTTAGCGTACGATATTGACGCCGTCGTTAGTCAATTGCGTTGTGCTGGTGTGGTGGAAGCAATTCGTATTACTCGTGCTGCATTCCCGAACAAGATGTCGCATGAGAAATTCCTTCGTCGATTCGTGATTATGAAGAACAAATCGAGCGCATCTGTTGCAGTCCACACAACAAAAGCAACTGTGACCTCAGCGTGCTCCGAATTGGCTGAGCGTTTGCTTGGCAATGATTTTAAGCGATCTGAAGAAGCGGAATCTTCTCCAACATTTGTCGTCGGAAAAACGCTAATTTACTTCGGCAAGGATGTCTTGGAGTTTTTAGAGCATAAACGGGCGATCTTTGTTCAAGATCGCGCAATTGTGTTGCAGCGCGTTGCGCGGCGATGGATGGCTCGAGTACGCATTGGGAAGGTTCGCCGAATGATCACAGCTTTGCAAGCCCGACATAGACAGAGACAACAACGCCGTGCATTCGTGACAATGCGAGCCCGTTGCATTGTTGTCCAGAGTCTTTGGCGTGGTGTGCGTTCCCGACAACAGGCGTACTGGATGCTCAAAAACAAAATGGCGACAAGGATTCAATCCGCGTATCGACGCCACCAAGCAGTGCATGAATTTGGTCGATTCAGATCAGCCGTCATTCAACTGCAAGCGCGCATGAAGATGAAGCGACAAGTTAACAAATACGAAAAGTTGCTGGTCAATCAAAAAGAACACGCGGTGATGGAGACTGAAGTGGAACTCTTGAAGCATCGTCTTGAAGATGAAAAGCGTGTGCGATTGGAAATTGAAGCCCAAAACACGTCCCTGCAGCAAGAGCTTTATGAAGTTCGTCACTCTTCATTGCCGAACAATTATTCCGACAACGACCTTTTGCCTCCATACGGCAACAAACCTCGCGGGAATACCCGAGACTACGCTCGGGAGCACTCTTTGTCAAGCTTGGACGATGCTAAGTTACTTGACGATTCGGAGCGCATGATTGATTATCTTCGTCAAGAAGTCACGAAAAATCGTGAGCTGATTGATGCGATCACTCGTGAAAATGAAAACCTCAAGGCCGAAAACAAAAAAGTGAAGGATGCATACACAGCTGCAGGCGCATCGTTTGCGGCTTTGAATCAGCACAACAAACAGCAATCCAAGGCTAACCTTCGTTTGATGAGTACACACGCTGCGCTCATTAAATCTCAAGAAGAAAAAATGAAGAAATACCAAAAGCAGATTGCGGATCTGAAAGAAGACTTAAAGCTGCAGCGAAATGTGTATTCGACGGAGTTGATGGCACGTGTGCAACAGCAAGATGCGCTGATGGACATCATTCATGCGGCAGAGTCCTATGGAGTGAGTGAAGAGCTGCTTGAGCGCATGCGCGGCATGGCCATGGATTCGTCGAAGCCTGGTGCCTATCCTACCAGCATGCCTCCTGCCATGCAGCGGACATTGTGAGTTGCCATTGTCTTTTTTTCCGCGATGCAATGACTTGAGTACTGACAAACTCTTTCTTTAATCTGTAGGAGCAATGGGAACCGTGGAAACCGTTCGGATACAGCAGGCTCAATTGGTCCCGTGCCCATTTCCATTGGGTCGTCAGGACCAACGCATTCCGATACACGCGAACGACGAGCGACGGTCGATAAGGTTCTGAACAACCCGGTACCACGAGGTAGCAGTGGGTTCGATGATAACCGAGGCAGTGGGGGTGTTGAGAACAGTGGCACTAGTGAATCGTCACGCTCTCAGCAGGGTCATCGCGAAAGCTTTGCTCCAAATGGAAGCCGTTCAAGCGTGTACTATGACGATGACTCTCGTCATCGCAAGTCGCGAATTGGCGGCATGTTCAAGAAAATGTTCAAGAAAGACGAACAGTAGTTAGTCTCCAAATCTGAAAGGAAGGTAGTCCACATCAAGAAAAATTGCCGCTCCTTTTCAAAACAACTCAAAAGAAACAATACAAATGCAAATGTCACCATGGAAACCGCTAATGTTGTACAACGTTTTAGGTGTGCTTGAAGGAATTAAAAATCGGGATCCCAATCACAATCTAATACCGAATCCTCTACTTCGTGTTGGAAGTCGTCGAAGTTTGAAGTGTCGAAGGCACCCCGGATTTGCGGTACGATTGGTGGCTTCATTGTCTTGGCCAAAAGTGCATCCCAAGCGAACCCTGCAAACCATTTGTGGTTGATAATGTCTTTGATGCCGTTCTTCATGTTACCGAGTCGCCTTGCAGGGTTCTGATTCAGAAGCTTTTGCACTAAATCCACGCAGGTGCGACTACAAATAACAGCAGTAAGCATTGACGCAAAAGGAACTGAAAAGACGAAACGGCGTACCTAAAGTGCACAGGAAACTTGAGGTTGCCCTGGATGATGAGTGCATAGATCTGCATCGGGTCCTGTGCGTAGAATGGCGCGGAGCCGGCAATGAGTTCGAACATGAGAATACCGAGCGCCCAGTAATCCACTGCTCGGTCATGGCCTTTGTTCAGAATAATTTCCGGCGCCAGGTAGTCCGGAGTGCCACACAGGGTCCATGTTCGATCAGTGACGAGTTTGGCCAGTCCGAAATCTGCCAGCTTCATGAAGCCTTCGTTGTCCAGCAATATGTTCTCTGGCTTGAGGTCTCGGTACGCGATCTTCTTGCTATGCATATGCTCAAACACGAGCACGACACTCGCGATATAGAACCTTGCAAGTTGCTCGTCGAATCTCTCTTTTCGCCGCAGATACGTGAATAATTCGCCTCCCAGAGCCAGCTCCACGAGGAAGTAGATATATTTCCGGTCTTTGTAGGTGTTGTAGAGCTTCAAGATGAACGGGTGGTCCAGCGACAACATCACGCGCTTCTCATTCACGACATGCTCCTTGAGATTGTTTTCCACGATACGAGACTTCACAAGGCATTTCAGTGCGTACGGACTATTGGATCCAGCATGGCGCACGAGTTTGACGCGACCAAACGCCCCACGACCAAGAGTTTCCAGAATCTCGAGCTCGTCCTTCGGAATCTTCATGTAGTACTTGTAGTCTGAGTGTTGATCTTCCAATTGATCCGTCAAGGACTGCCTTGTGAACATTTGAGCGCTACCATGCTTATGCTCCAGCAACACAGGCTCGCGATCCATCAGCTCCTGGATCGTGCCAAGCATTGCAATGAAATGTTCACGGCCAAGCGAGAGGCATTGCACGTGGCCGACCGCTGTGCAAGTTGCGGATCGTGTTTCTTCCTTGAAAAGCGCCATTTCGCCAAAATGGTCACCAGCGTGGAGTGTTCGGATTTGCAATTCTTCTCCTGTATCAGCATCATTCTGCGTGACGATGATCTCTCCGACCGTGATAACGTAGAAATGCTCGCCGATCTCGCCCTGCCGAATAATGGTCGTATTGTTCTCATACTCTTCCCATTCCATGGCTGCTGCGACTCGATGAAGCTCGGATCGGGTGAGCTTTTGCAGGATCGATACGTTGTGCAGTATCTGGAAGGCTTTGTTGATGCGCTGCAGCTTGTGCGATGCCAGGATCTCTCGGAAAATGTTTCGCTCAAGTGCCCAGAGACTGACCTCACTCACTGCTCGGATAGTCGCAGCGCGTGGCATGTTGCACAACAAAGCAAGCTCACCAAATCCCATGCCAGGACCAAGAAAGCCATAACGAATGGGCGTCGGAGAACCATTTACAGCTACAAGAACCTCAAGCTGACCGGTGTCGACTACATAAAAGTGATCTCCCTGGTCTCCCTGCCTGATCACGATCGAACCGGCATCGGCTTTCATGGGGAAGAACGCGTCCATACAGTCCCTGATTTCGGCACGTGTTTCGCCTGTGAATAGCACATTGGACTGCAGAACCTTGAGCAGGGCATCCTTGGCGACCTCGGTCTTGGGGTATATCACGCGCTCCTTGGCCATGATTGTGGTGTTGGACATGACTTCGGCGCTCACTTCCACTCGGCGCTTGTTGTTTGACTGGACTCTTTCGGGTGGCTCGCCTGAGTCTTCTCTGATGGAGGCACTCACAGGCGAGAAGGTTGACATGCCTGTATGCGTGGTCGCCATGGCATTCGAGAGCCGATGCACCTTGCCGGCTGAAGGTTGGATGCTCATGCTGGGGTGCACCATCGATGAAACTCTGCTGGTCTCCTCCAGTCGCTCTTGGAGTGTTCGGATGACTTGCTCCTTTGTCATGAGCTCCTTCCGGATGCGCTCATACTCCATCTTGGAGACGCCACCGCCCATTTCTCGTTGTTTCCACAAGCGCGACGACGACCAAGACCCTGTCGATCAGCACACCATTGACAAGAGAGACCCCGAGCTATGCAAGAAGAACGAGCGTCGTGCCGCAAGCGCGCTGCAGTCCACCAGCCTTCTGCTTTCGCACCCCTGTTGCTCAAGAATAACGTTAGGCCTCTTCTGCGCTGGAGGCTATTTGCGTCGGCCGAGCGTCGAGCACAAGCAAACAAACTTCACACCCGAAAAATAGATTTGCCAGGCCAAGAATACCAGCCAGTACTGAAGCGTCATTCACAGCCAGCCGTATTTGGTATCAGAGATGACCAGGTGTGATTGATGACCATGATCCAAGGGCGTAATCCACGGCCAAGTGGCGGAATCGCGCCCCTCGCTTGTCTCGTCATCTCATCATCGCCGCTCTCTCTCTTGATCGTGTGCACCCACCCATTTTGCTGATCCTTTGGCACCAGATGGCGCCAAGGGCAGCTGTTGTTGCTCCCATGGAGGTTGCACGAAGGTCGCAAAATCGGCCAAATGCAGCCATGTGGCTCTTGAAGATCCGTTTTTTGTTCATGTGTATCAACTTCTGGGAGAAAAGCGCACACGCGTGCAGTTTACCTCCTCTTTCCGCTGCAAAGGCACGAGCCGCCGTTTGGCTTTGGCTGCTTTTACGCGCGCGGCTCTGATTGCGTCGCGAAAGAAGGTCTGCGATCTTCCATGCGCTATGCGAAGAGTATGCGTTTCTACAGGCGGCCGTTGCTTTGCTTTGCTTCGAGGCATGTTGTTCCAATTATGATATGGATCTGCTGCAAAGTCACACGCCGACTTTTTTTTCATTGGGCAGGCTGGCTGTCTAGGGTTGATGAACTTTTGCCCCCCAGATTGGGCTTGATTTATTCCAGTTCCAGATCCTTCTCATACAAACATCAAGTCAACTAGAACGTTTTAAACACACCTGGCACCCAAATAGGGAGAAAACCTGTGAAACTCGATGGTTCAAATGGATATGTTGGATGGGCATGTTGGAGGGGGAGGGGAGCAAAGGAGGGGGGGGAGCAGGGCCAAGGAGGAGGAGGAGCACCCGTGGGGGGGGGGGGG